>JAOSYY010000014.1:4849832-4862635 GCA_025727935.1 Hebomoia glaucippe | reverse complement strand
TATTTTCATAAATTTTTGCTGTGGACCATCAAGGTATCTGGAAACAAGTAGACAAACAAAAGTGACATAAATTGTCTTTGTTATAAGTATACTTTCAATAAGAAGAACACCGATACCTTTAAACAAACAATTTTAATTATTAATGTAAATGTAAATCGACAAGATTCATCTTCTTAATAACTGTAAATAGTTACAAATATTATCCAGTATAGATTTTGTATGCGATAAGAAGTCAAACGAGCATACAGTTGACCTACACTAAGCGATTCCTGTCGCCCATAGACACCTTGAAGGTTAGTAGATCAAGAAGACGCGATACCAACCTTAAGGTCTTAGCTTGTCTTATATTACATCATTATTTAGTGGCATTCTGCTGCCGGCGTTACATATTTTTTTTTTCGAATATTTCGAAATTCATAGACTAAATTTGAAAGACACACAGCACTTTACGACTTTTTACATATATTACTGAAATAGTGATTAAATTTAAAAAATTAGAGTGTATACCGTAACGAGTTCGTTGTACCTCGAGTTTCAAGTAGATTTGCGCAGCTCCAGAATTAAGACCCCGAAATAAGTCACCTGATTAATTTAGATCGGCGTTTCGTGCCTCGCGAGTTCGTGATTATATCTTCGGTATAATCTCTAAATTCGGGTCAGGCTCATTGGATTAACGAAAATTTTACTTACTTCGTTTCATAATTAGCATCTACCCTGAAAATTTGAGAGATTCTGTGCCTTTATTGTATAATTTAAATACTGTTTTTTATGTTAATACACCGCAAAGAAGTCTGTATGATTTGATAGTACCCAGTACCATTAAATTATCGTAATAGTCATGTGAAGTAATTTGTGGAAGGCTCCGCCTAATTGATTAGTGAGAATAATGTAATCTAATGAACAAGCTACGAAGAATCGTCAAATCTAGAACAAATAATGTTTTCAGAATACGCTTTGGATACAAGAACCGGGAAGTGCTATAAACTCCACTCAGATTTCCGTAACTGGAGTTGGGCCAGAAAGAAATGATGGCTCCTTTACCTAAAACAAAATTAGTCGCGATAGGAATACATGATTGGGGGGAGACTAGCTATTTGACCACAATACACGGTAACTATTTAAATGTTCCATACAAACAATAGGTCAATAAAATTACAAGTGTCTGATTGTAACATAAAAATAACCGCTTTTTACTAAATGCATATCGTAGATATACCAAAATAACTTTTGTCTGGTTGTCAGCGATGCTCGCTTCGTCCCCTTATAGTACAATTGTTTACCAAATTAATAAGGCCTAGAATTCCTAAGCCTTTCTATGTATGTCTCATATTTAGTTAAGTTTCTTTATTCTTGTATATTAAATTTACTATGCAATATAATTCGTAATATTACCATATTATATTTTAATTAAGATTTCATAAACACTATACATATAAACTGTTTTATTTTTTAATTTCATTTTATGCGAGAATAAGTTCGTTTGGCTTTCCGACCTAAATGACTTTATCGACGCTAATGGACTTTGGTACGGATATAGATTGGACTCCAATGATTTAAATAGGTGAATATGTTGCAGGGGTAAAAAAAAGGTTATAAAAAAACTATGGGGAAAGTGTCTGAATGAAGCTAACATTTACAATAGCATTAAACATTAGAAAAATTTCCGAACTAAGCAAGTGGAAGCGCGTGTCGCCACTAGTAACATAACAAAAATTCCCAATTAAGTATCAGTAAGTAACATTTATTATATTTTCTTCATTAATAAATAGTATATATAGTGGATAATTATATATTAGACAATAAAACAACAGTACATCCATACATAACAGTATATATAAATAAGTTTGGAGTCCTCTTACAACATCAAAATAATATCACAATGGATATGAAAGTATATACAACCTGTACGGAAGACACAATTTATAAATGTTTTGTCTGCATGTCTGTTTGTTGTTGTTAATATAAGTACGAGACCAGACGACCGATTTTGATGGGTCTATAATTGGAAGATATCTTCTACGCTGTGGCGCCTAACAGAGGCTTTTATTTATATATAAAATGAAAGCGGATGAAGCCGCGGCGTCCAGTTGTATAAGTTAGAGAAATACATCTACAATTCATGACAATGTTCTATGAAGTTGTAAGTAGGATACTAACTTCTCAAAGCATATTCAATATGACTTCTGAAGCGCAACGCTTGGGAGCTAACAGCATTACCCACTGTTGACCTACTCCTATATTCGACTGCGCTCCTGGTACGAGTTTTAACGAGGCGTTTTTGACCGTAAGTTTTGAGTCCTAGTTTCATAGCCGCCGTCTACGTTTATGAGTGTCTTCGCTTCCTTGGTTCGCTAAAGAGCTCATATTTTATTCCAGTGGTGAATTAATTCAAAAATCTGATTCAAGTCTGTGGACTATGATTATGCATTGGTGTGATGTGAGAAATTCGTTGGTGCCCATTGACAGTGAAATCGTTATAAATAGATGTCTTTTGTGCGTCATCTTTCATTATAGATTTTTATCAACATAGTTTGATATTACTTTAATCAATGACAAGAGTGCTTAAGATTTAATCGTTAGTAGGTAATGAGGTGACACAATAATCATAAAAGTAATTTATTTTTAAATGATAAGGTTTTGAAAAAAGAAGGTTTGATATGTTTTACTTCTCTGTGCGTCGGTTTGTGCGCATGGTATAGTTGTCTGTGGCGGAATGGCTAGCCAATAGCGCGCGACACAATATTATGGATACGGCACTGATCATTACATTCATTGTGCACTTTGAAAAAAGTGTAAATATTAATAATAAATATCAATTCAACTTCCTTTAGGTTATGAGTTGAGAGAATTTATTGATTTCCCAAACATTAAACATTTTTTAAGAAAAACGGCTCGTTGTTACGCAAAGGTTCGCCACCCCTGGCATCGCACTTGAAATGGGCCTACGATGTATCGTTTTAAATTTATATGTCCTATGTAAGATCGAGCAAAGTCAGAGATAAAAGAAGTTTATTACTAATTTAAAATAGATATGATTAGATTAAAATTTATTATTTCATTAATAATGTTGACCGATATTAATAAAATTAGCAATACACAACTCTGTTCTAATATATTTTTGAACTGTGTTTTGAACACTTCAGTTACATTTAGCGGCCATCAAATATTAGTAAAGTAGTTCTTGATATATTTTTCAATTTTTCAAAACGCAACTCAGCTATGCAAATTGAAACCTTTTTCTGTGAACACTCTATGTGGAATCACAAGAAATGCTCGCATAAAAATATCTCTCGTTGAATTCGTATAAGATTTGATTTGCAATTTGTCGGACATTTTCAGTACGTTGGGCCATAGTGCTCTAATGCAGCGTTATAGAGCAATGTAAAAATGATTTACAGATGTACACTCTGTAGTCCGAGATTCAAACGACTACCCCAATATATGTACCTAGACATAATCTGATGAAAAATATTAGTTTGAATATTTTTTATTTTCATACACAATTTTTATGTTTTAAATAAAAAACACAAAACTACAATTAAAAATTAATCCATATTTACATTGGCTATGTCATACCTTACGTATAAAAAAATAGAACTAAAAATAATATATTTCAACTTCCGCTTTTGACACTTTGCAGGAAATTATATGAATGAACCCGCGGACTACGTTAAAATTTCTTTAAATATACTCTAGAAATGTAGTATAGTTAGCTATTTAAAATAATTAATCAAACATATTTAGTCAATCGCATTACTGAAAAGAATTATCCTGCTCGTCTTGTAGCCTACTGTTCTTACAGCATGAGAACATGATAATGCAAGTGGGAATTCAACAATTTCAACATTAAAAGCTTTATGTGATTACAACTTTAATAGGACAAGCTATTGTTCGTTCACTTTATGACTACATAACATTCGTATGAAAGAAACAAAACAGAGTTTAAACTAGTCATAAGTTACGCCACGTTTAACAATAAGGCCCTTTCGTTTAAAACGGCGTTCACTAACGATCGCTAGAGCGCGGCAAAGCTATCATGAACAATATATAATAATTATATACGAAAAATCTTAAAAGAAATGTAAAAGGATACTGTCAAATTATATAAAACAAGACAAATATATATTTAAATAAAATTAAAATGTGTTTCTAATATGAAAATTACATTTTTTCCAAGTGCATATAAAAAATTTCAAGATACTTTTAACATAAACACAATTAAAAGAATTTTCGTCTGTTAGTCCGTTTGTTTCCGCTAACCTGCTAAATGGCTATACCGATTTTAATAGGACTTTCGGTAGCTTTGCATAAATGCAAGTGTAGATGTCTAGTCATAGATAGACAGATCACGACTGCAAAAACTTTAAGTTTTAGGTTCAAACTTGCCTTTTGATCCGGTTTCAAGACTTGTCACTCTGTTTTTCCATATAATATTTTAATATCGTGTTTAATTTATGCGTGTTCCACATCATTAAATAAATAATACTATATATAGTTTCCCGGGACTAAGAGGACAGATTGTGAGCGAAACGGCAGTTTAAAATTACCTTTAATTGCAAAATTGTGTAATACATTACGTTGGTAATCCGTTATAGTCTATTTTATGCAATGTTTTTGACAGTACGCATTATCAGAATACGAAATGAGTGTCGTTTAGTACGGGCTATGTTGAAAATTATTCCTTTGCAAATTTTTTATATACTTCTAGCCCTGAGCAGATGAGAGCCTCTATAGAATATCGTAAACATGTATACAAGTATAGTTCAAGAGCTCTATTGTAATGGTATTCCACTCTCTTGTGAACTTCTCGTAAGCTGACTGCTTCTTAACTAATTCAGGGGACGTCGTCGTCACCCGTAATGTAGTCAAATTAAATAGAAGTCACTGTTGAATTGCAATTTGAATGCGATTTTCTCACTACGATGCTCTTTGTTTGCTCTTAAGTGGATAAAATGGTTCCATCAGTTGAAAACTATTTTTAATTCTCTTTTCGGAGGCGAAAAAAGGAAACGTTGAGAATGAATTTAAAAATGATAATTAGAAAAAGGTTTTTTGTTATATTTTTTAATAATATTACAGTTTAGATAGATACTGTTACATTCTTAAACATTAATGTAACAAACATCCTGTATAATCTATCAATTCATTATGTGATTTATGACTGTAAAAAAATGACTGTATGGTTTTATGAAAGCACGGTAAAATTGAAACTATTTTCGTATAGTAGACATTTAACAAAAAATCAAAATAAATAGCGTGGAGCACTGTCACTAATGAGTAATAGTCTATACACTAACCGGTCAGCTGATGCGAATCATAGGCGCTCCCATCTTAGCCTCGGTTGCTCAGTCGATCGCCTTTCACTCTAACCCTACTCCACGGCCGACCATCACGCGACATGCAATAGATGAACGCAAAATTTTGAGGCGATGTAATAAAGTTTCACTTTAATAAAAAAACCTTTTCGGTGTTTCGATGTACGAGGCAAAGTTTTTCATCATCAACATGTAATCGGAAAATTATGATAATTCGGGCAAGACCTTGTCCATAACAATTGAAATCTAAATCAGAATTATCAATTTAATTAAAAAGTAATTTAACGAATAGAAAATTTTAAATACGAAACCGTAAAACTGAAACATTATGAAGAAAATTCAATGAAATTCGTTAATTAATAACAGAATAGGAAGACCTTTATCAAGGTGTTTGTAAATTCAGCATAAGTTAAGTGAACAAAATAAAGCCGGTCCCATTGAGGCCGGGTAATTATATTAAAACAGCACAATGTTCAGTGTCCAATAACGAAATAAAATTACGTACCAACAGGCCAGCAGACAAAAGACTTACCGCTTTGAATTAACGGGAGCAAGTTAGGGGAAATCGCGAATATCCAATTAAAAAAATAAACTATGTTATGACGAAATCTTCAAAATCAATTTTGAGCAATTTCTAATTATTGTCTGTAAATGTAATACAAAAGACAATACAATACAAATCATTAAGATGATCTAATGAGAGCACCTAAGAGTTTTTTTTTATAAATTCATGGTTAAATTAAATATGATTATTTTTATTCTAAATTTAAAATTGAACTCTTAAACTAAAAAACTTTTAATTTTATCTAAGTATACATGTCATATACTCAAAGTTAACTAGATAATGAATAATATGAACGCTTAAAAATTTACTCAATTTCAATGATAACATTTTTAGCCTTGTTAAGGTCAGTAAATTTTGTTATAATCAAATAGATTCATGGGAATTCGCGATGATAATGAATCCTCGTAATTGCAGGATGGTTTACACAATGATTTTTTTTAAAAAACCGATTACTCTCAGGTCAATTTAGTTTTTATTACCGGTAAGCTCCAAAAGTTTATTACCTAAAGCTCACCCTTCCGCCTTTCGCCACGAAATACATTTTAATTGTTTTATAAACGAGCCAAGGCGGGGCTCAATAAAAGCTTATTACAAGTTACAGGCAACGCCTGTGGCGTGTAAACTTTGGACGAATAGATATAACAGCTTTGAAATATTTTAAAACTTTAAATATTTTACAAGTTTCTTATTTACGAGCGATAACGGTCGAGCTTTTGAACTTTTTTGCTATCAAACTTTCAGTTTATTCACTCCTGCTTTGGAATATGATTGTGTGTCTACTTTTGTAATATTGTTGAAGAAACATTAAGCGAATACAGGTAAGAAAATAAATATATCATCATAATATATAAAACGATTGTGACGTGTTCTAATGGGGAAGTTCAACCACAGCTTATAAATTTCCGAACACTAGAAATCAAAATGAAACACACCGATAATAGCACGTTATTAAAGTAATTAAGGTAATATGGCTAAGGTGTTAAGGTTGGCACTTCACTTACGGTGGTAGTCACTGGTGAGTCAGAGTGGTTGAACGCTAATCTCCATAAAATCTACAAAATTAGTTCTACTTGCAAGCGAAAGTTCACATTAAAATGGCCATCGATGTCTATAGATGTTGGATGTATCAAACGGAATCCAGATAACGATCAAAATACATCACTTTTACGACTATTTTTACTTCCAGTCTCCGAATATTTACGACAAACAAAGTTACGATCTGACTAGTGAAGCTATTCACGTTATTTGAAACATAAAAATATTAGTTCGGAACAATATTGGTTAGTTAGTCAATCGCTCTAGTTTATAACAACAAATAATATTTAGGTCATTTTGAAAATTCATATTTTTTATGCGAAGGCAAACGAGCATACAGTTCACTTATATTACACGATTTCTGGCGCCCATGGACAACTCCAAGATCAGTAGATCCAGAAGACGGGCTGCCAACCTTAAGGCTTTAATTATTTTTATTTCGAGTATTCGGAATTTTATAGACTGAAATCGAAACGCGCATAGCACTTCACGACTTTTGCATCTATGAACAGTGGTACGTGACCTGGACCAGAACAGAAATTAACATTAATATACAATCATTATTTTAAATGAATTAAATTTCAGCCAGCCTTTCAGATTAGCACCAACTTACCGAATAATAAATAAATGTCACGGTATGCTGTCATAAAAATACAATAATAACATGGTTTTATTTCGGTATAACAATTAACAATTAGACTTTCAAATTTCGATACGACTGTTTTATTAATTACTAGTTTCTGCAAACTGCTTCGCTCGTGTTATTTTCGATTTAAACACCTTCGGTTACATTATTGGACTTTCCCTATTTTTTTAAATATAATATAGCCTCTAGCCTTCCTCGATAAATTTACTATCCAACACTGAAATAATTTTTCAAATCGGATGAGGCCAGGTTTCTGTGATTAACGCGTTCAAACAAACACAAATAAACTCTACAGCTTTATGATATTTATTGATTATACTAGAAACGACTAGACGGATTTTAACGGGACCATCACTGGCAGATAACTGATTTTATAAAAAGTGAATTAATTTACTTTACGTTCCAAAAATAGTGAATAATTATATTAAATGCACGTTTGCGAAACCGTGTTATTCCTATTTAAAATATTAAAATTGTGGAGTGGAGTTATGTTTTCTATGATCATTTTACAACGTTATTGACAATTTTTCTCCATAAAGCCACTTCCGTGACGCGTTGATAATATGTTCCTTACCATGACATTAGGTCAATAAACTATTACATAATATCACTCGTGTTATAAACGCAATTTATAATTTGAGAATGACAAGACCGATTTTAATGATTTATCTGTGGTTAGACTGGTCTTCACCCCGAAAAACAATATAACTCTTAACATACTCGTACAGAGAAAGTAATATAAAATAAATGAATTTTTAATTAAACTACTAAGAAACTCTGCCATTTTACGCAATTCGGCTAGTGTAAAATGAAATCTGGATTATTTTCTTTCAAATATACAAACGGAGCTAAATCGCTCCTTAGCAATAAATGTTTTAAGGATACCCTTTGTGTATAATTTATTTTAATTACTCGTAAACTTAACATCTTTTTACTTATCTTATAAATCTCAATCAACGTCAACATCTTTAGCCAAAGACATCCTACAAAATAAAGTTTCTTTTTGTATTAATCTAACACTTGGGTATAATATAAACCGCACAGGTACCTACTTCGGTTAAGTATTTTATGTAGACAGGGTTAACCTAGACCGTACCCAGTTAATACAACACAATAAAACAAATAAACTTGACTCAATACACCTGTATTTTCTTTTTACTCGTAGGTTTTGCAGGCAGATATAGTTAGGCTGAAAATCTTATGAGAGTTTAACAGATGCTTAACAAATTTAGTGGGCAGCTTTTGATATTTATTGGGTATGAAAGGGTTGTTAAATTAACATAAATACAAGATTGACACTGCAGTTATTCTTTACCATACCAAATCGTAATAAATTTTTAGGCGTTTTAAAATCTTGACATAAATAATTCTCTTAGGCCTGTGGTTTTTAAAAGTCATATGCTTCCCATATAATGTAAAAATTATATATAATAATAACTTCAAAAAATAGATTTCGTATTACCCCAAAACTTTTAGCAAAGCACTGAAAATGTCATATAAAATTAACTATGTACTGATAGCTTATAAAAAACTAAACTCAATCATGTTCAGGTGCCATCAAAAAATCATTTACACTATACAATATAATTGTATTATCATTAATTAGAAATTACAAATACATAGAACCGGACACTTTGTCAATAATAATATATTGTCAATAATATATTAATACAATTTAAAAATAATCATTTTAATAAATTAACCAACTTCCGATTAACAACATTGGACAAATGACACACTATAAAGTGCACTATTTTTCTATATAAATGGACTTTTACTGTCGATCCTCTTGTTCTAATCTAAGAACTAACTGCACTTAAGTAACGATCATTAAAACTTCCACGAGCTTAAAGTATAGCAGATATTTTTCACGTAGAACTGACCTTAGCAAATGTACATAGTATTTAGGGAGCTCGGTACGAAATCGTTAGCCGGGCTTGTTCGCCTGTACGACGTGTAAACGACAATTGGTGCTGTTCTCTCGATATGCAGATGTTCCCTCGTTAGTTCGTGTGAGCTCTTAACCGGTGACGACGGGCTAACACGTTCAATGCGTCAACATTTTGAAAGAACATGTATTCTGTGCTTTGGAGACCTATAAGATCTCTTAACCAACCTTTCCTGTAGTGCAGACCTAATCAATTCGTGAAATAAAACTTTGGAAATAATTTACATAGGTTACCAAATTTAAACGTTTACTCCGTTAAGAGATCTAGATCATCTCTTGAAAGACTTTTGTCGTATGCAGCGATCAAAATATTTTGTTATTTTACTTTATACGAAAAATGAGTATAACAAATTTATAAAAAATTACTTAGGGGCCATCCAAGTATTACGTAAGCGGATTTATTACAATTACTTACCCAACCCCTCCACCCCTTGTCAGCAAGAGTAAGTAGAACTCTTCCCACCTCCCCTCATGCTTACGTAAACATTTCTCAATTAACATATTGATTTCTTAATGATTCACGTTCAGAAGTGCAATCCAATCATTATCTAGACCCGCCCACCTCCCAAATCATCGAAAATAAGCAAAGCAAAGGCACCTCCTATACGGCTTGTGTAATATTTGAACAGCACCTTAATAAATCTTTCAGTATTATAAGTTATTTTGATAAAACTATTTCAGGATACTGAATAGGTCTTACATCCATGAGATGAAAGCTGGGTTGAGAGGTCTTTTAGATCTCCAAAGGAAACATTGAAAGTTCTGCGAAAATGATGACGCAGTGAATGTGTTAAGCGAGCTAGGGATGCTTCATAGTTTTCTCGTATTTGCTGTGTAGATTTTGGTTCAAGACTATTTTAATAAGATCAATTCGATTATTAACATAGGACGAAAAAAGAGACGTGTATGCTTCTTATCGACTGAGCCCATACTTATACGGACTTTTCGTTTAGCCAAATGCATAAAACACATACAGAAGTACTTATTAATAAAAAAAACAAAAATTTATAAAATTGCTGCCTGTCTGTTTGTTCTGGCCCGACTCCGCAACGGCTGTATCGATTTTGAAGAAGCATTCACTGAGAGATAGCGAATTTTATAACACATAAAACTGTAAGTAATTGAAATTAAAAATATATATATTTTAGGGAAAGGCTAATTTATGTATAATATTAAAAAGAATGAAACCTTGGGACATCACTAGTATTCTATTTAAAACTTATATATTAAAACCTCATTTCTATTATAAGTAGAATCTCGTTAAAGCTTTCTTCTCGTCGATTGCACCTGACTTCAGTAACAAGGCGTCGAAGAATTATTGATTTTGTTTGTATAATGAGATATAATTAAGGCTTCTTGATTGTTAATATTACGCGATATGAATTAGCATATTTCGAAAAGATTTTGTTACAGTAAAAACTCAAAGGCTAAACAGGTCGTGGATTCGTTTCACATATGTACATCGTAAAGAAAATCGTATTATATTATGCTCGAAAAAAAAACAGATTGAGTTACAATGAAAACTATTTTCGACGATAATAATGTAATAAAGTCTAAATTATTCCCTAAAACATCAGCTGTCTGACAAAGTCCCATCGAAATAAACCACACTTTTATGATGACCCGGTGCAAAAAGTCAAAAATTTTATTAACTGGGTTTTTTTTGAATACTTTTATTCTATATTTTGAAAAAAATAAGTACTTTTTTTAATATTACAAACTAACACTAATTATTAATATGTATGAGAAATTGAAAATAAAAATCGTGTTACAATTAATTTTAAAGATATTTTTTGTTGGATATATAAAGAAACAAATATAGACTTTTATTGAGATCGAATAATAATGTCTATTTACTATAAAACGAACTTGTTTTAGCCTAATATTTGCAATTTGATATTTTTTTGTTGGTCTGTCTGCCATATTTTCTTGAATATATTTATTTATATTTGTAATTCAATATTCAAAACTTTCCCTTAAGAGAGAAGCGCGACAGGCATATAATAAGTAGTTTCGTTGGCTTTTGTCATTCTGAAGCGTCTACTTTTGAGGTCAACAGGTACCTTAGGGACTACTAGTGTACATAGTTGCATTGTATACTAGATATTGTTTTTAAACCTTGCAGTATTTAGCTTTTAAACATATCGCCGCCTTTTCGAACATAACATAAATTTTCAGATTCTAGAGAGTATGTAGAATGTAATTCAGATTATTAATATTGTGTTTATTTTTTATATCCCTGTTTCTGTACTAACAATTTAAAATAGACACAAAATATATAGATTTCTTTGCAATTTCTTCAAAAAATATTTCTCAATTCATCATTGAAACGGGAACATTGCGATAATTGTTTATTTTTAAATGTTGATAGTTTTTGTAGTACGGTCCGTACACAGATACTACTAAAGCATTGTCGTTTCCAAAAAAAATTGATCACAGACTAAAAAAAAAAAAACAAAAAACATTCCAATGAAAAAGTAAAATTAATTTTTGCACAAATAATTTAGATCTTTTTCATTATAACGAAGCGACCTTTTTCGATTAAGGCACCGCCATTCGCATTGTGTCTGAGTAATTGCAGATCCATTGTGATTTCCAACCGCCCAGGAACATTTTCCTGGTAACTGTTTAGATTTCCAAGACGTGGTCCGGGGAACGGCGACAATTAATAAGGTTAAGGAGTCTTTACTTCGGGAATTTTCACGGCGCCACATTAATTTGTAGGTAGGTGAAACGGAAATATCCTAGTATTAAGTTAATTTGTCACGAAATGAAGAGAGCCACTTATTAATTAGGCTTTTCGGGGATTACATTAAGAATTTTCCACTGACAACATTAATTTTATTTAAATTTAATTGACTTGATATTTAACCTAGATCAATCATCAGGAAATTCATAAACATATAATAAAATGTTTATTACATAGACAATTTTAACCAATATTTTAAAAGCGACAGTGAATTTGTCTATTAATTTGCTGATTGAACGTCTAAATCGCTGAACCTATTGTGTTAAATTTTGATAGTACATTATAAGGGCACCATGGAAATAGTTAAGGATTCATTATTTTCATTAAAGGCTATACTACCTATAAACGACCTTTTTTATATTAATCACACTTGTTATCGTGTTTATAAATACAGAAAATTTTTACCTGGGCTCATCGTATTGTGAAACCGACATATTGAAATCTATACTAATACTAGATGACCTGGCTACGCGCTGCTGTGGCTAAGGTTTTTGTTATATCAAATTGTAATTAGTAAGCATTATTATTATTGAAACGTTTGTGCT
>JAOSYY010000014.1:4829408-4842632 GCA_025727935.1 Hebomoia glaucippe | reverse complement strand
GTGTGAATAATACTTATTTACGTAAATAATTAACGTTCCATTTTTAAATTTCTTTGCAAGTGTTAGTTATAATTAAACACAATATCACGAGCTTATTATATATATTAAATAATTTAGTTTTTACGCTACTGGCTTTGTTGTGTTATTTGTAATAATTCTTAATAATATTATAAACGCGACAGTTTGTACGCACGGATATTTTTTACTCAGTACACTTCACCTAGTGATAAGCGAATCTTGTCGTCTATGGACACCTCCAATACCAGTGAATCTAGGAGGTGCGTTACCAACCTTTAGGCCTTAATCATATTTAGTGACATTCTGCTGCTGGCCTTATTAATTTTTATTTCGAGTATTCGGAAATACGTAGACTGAAGTCGAAACGCGCACAGTACTTCACGACATTTCCATCCACTAACGGTGGCACGTGACCTGGGTGGAACTTACAAAACGTTTTCGGACATAAGAATGAACAAAAATAATATATAAAACAATTTTCCATTACACTTTGACGAATATCAGCGAGAAACACGAAATGCGGAGAGATTCTTATAACATCGAGATGTTTAAATTTATATAAAATGTCCTTAATATCACTTTGTTTTATGAGTACGATAAAATTTTGACGGCTTTATGCCTCTTGCGCGGAAAACATTTTTATTAGGCGTCGTTTTACAGCGGGGGTTAAATCTTCGCTTCATTGTAATCGAGTCATTACAGAGTGATTTCATTTAATTCATTGCTGTTTATAATATTCTTATTGTAGGCATAGTAAGTGAATTTTTCTACTGATCTACTGATAGACTTGTTTTGAGGTTTGCTATACATACATGCCGACTTATAAGCATTTATATACATATGTATATTGTACTATCATTAGTCTGAGAATCAACAGTCCAGACTACTATTTAATTCTCCTGGCTTTTTTATGCGATAGAAAGGCGAACGAGCATACAGTTCACTTATATTAAGCGATTTCTGTCCCCCATGGATACCTCCAAAATCAGTGGATCTAGAAGACGTGTTACCAACCTTAGCCATATGACATCATACGGGATTTTGAGGACGTTCTGTCGCCTACCTTATTTTTATTTCGAGTATTCGGAAATTCATAGGCTGAAGTCGAAACTCGCATAGCACTTTGTGTTGATATTTTAATATTAAAAATAAAGGTATATCTGTGATATCGTCGCTCTTAAACGATGCTGTGTGCTGATTTAAATGCAACTTTTTTAATGAAAGCTGACATAATTAAGATTGTTTTTAGCTATTAAAATAAATTATTATTTAGAATATTATTATAATAACTTTTTATAGATAGAGATAAGTTATCGTTGCGTTATTCGTAAAAGATCTTATGTTTGATATGCTAAGGATTTAAATGGATTTTAAAGTTGAACATTAGATTTTAGTTAGTGTTATAAAATAACTCATACCAGTTTGGCGCAGGAGTCAGATTTGAAATACCAATCACATTCTGTTAATCCGTTTAGAAGGCACGAATTAAACTTGTAACGTCGCCCCTTTTGCACCGGCTTTAAAAAGCATTACAATAATTGCACGTAATAAAATTACGAACCCCTTACGGATACAAAAAAGGAACATAAATCACAAAAGAACAAATAAATAGGAAAAAAAGGCGAGTTTTGGAAAATTTACACACCGTTTGTTTCCCGAGTTTATTTGATCGATGTCGTAGCGGAAAAAACATAGATGCCTTTGTTCGTTCCGAAATTGGGGTGAGGTCAGGCTGGAATGTGTTGATTATATTGACGATCTATAGGTAACATACGACGGCTTTTAAGAGCATTTTCTTTGAAATACCGTCAACTTTCATTTATAACCTCGATGTGGTTTCAGATTCAAACTTTCAAAAGTTTGCTTATACTATGGTAACCATTCAACGACTTTAGACAAAGCTCTTCATGAAATCATTATTAGGTACATGAGACTTGAATTTAATTACCTCACTTACTGAAGAATATAAAAATAAATAATAAGTTCAGAGTGAGTTATCAATGAATTTTATTTAATATAATATTATTACGGTGAATGTTTGTTTGTTTGTTAAACTTTCGTGCCTAAACCGCTAATTTGATTTTGAAGATTTGTATATTTGTTTTTTTAAACGCCTTCTGATAGGGATAAAATGCTGGGTAACAGAATTTATGTGGAACAGTTATTTGTTATTAGTATTCCATATATGTTCTGCTACTCAGTATATATATATGGAAAAGACGTGAAGTACTATGCGCGTGTCGATTTCAGCGTATGAATTTCCGAATACTCGAAATAAAAATAAATAAGGTAGGCGACAGAACGTCCTCAAAATCCCGTGTGATGTAATATGGCTAAGGTTGGCAATGCGTCTTCTAGATCTAGTGATTTTGGAGATGTCCATGGGCGTCAGAGATCGCTTAATATAAGTGAACTGTATGCTCATTTGCCTTCTTATCGTATAAAAAACAATATTTTATCGTAGTGGTCACAATCAAGTGAGTCTCATAACAAAAGCCAACTTTTACAGACAGTGTTAGTTTCTGTATAGTTTCACCGAGTAAATTTTGGAATCTAATTAAAACTCAGAGAAACCTTATTGGACACGTAGAACGCAAGTGTCGCGTTTGTTTAGGACCGATATCTGCTTAACCGACTTTGTCACATATCCCTCTTATTAAATTCTCCCTTTGTACAAATGGGATTAGTTATTTTCATCACATACCATTCGAATTAGTCGGAGTAAATTTTAGAAATGTCTTACTTCGTCAAAAGATGAACTTTCTTAAACTCGGTCGTTATACAGTTACTGTACTTCATAATCTTTTTAGGTGCTTCAGATGTTTAACTTTAAAAAGATCTCTCTGAGTATTAATTTTAAATTCAGATTTATTAAATTCTACCTGCATTTGACAAGTAGTAATAATTACTCTATTATAATGTGAAAATCTATTAATATATAACTGGTTTTTCTTTGTTTATGTGTACAATTAAGACAACTGTTGTTTTCCCAAAAAAAATAAGTATATTATATACTGGTGCGTCTATTTATTGCATCACAACTATTTTTATGCATATGAAGCGAAAGACGTACTTATAATATAAATATTTTAATTTATAAGACTGTTTCATGTCAGCTTTCAAAGAAAACGACATTAAAATCAGCCCATTAATTTAGGACTAACATTTCCACAGACAGACAAACATGTCCAACATAGCACCCCTCTTTTTTGATAGGGTTAATAATAAACAAAAAATTTGCAATATTTTGACTATTTAGACGCTGCAGTCATGATTCTTGTCAATTAGTTACTTCTACTAGACTAGCGATAAATTCTATCTCTTCTAATTCAGACTATTTATCTAGTTATCAAGACTAAATACTATCCTAAAATAATATTTGATACTTCAACCAGATTAATTAAAACAAATTCATTCTGTTTTTGACGAGCGCAAAGGGTCTCGCTCACAATTTTTGAAACGTCTTTAAAGTGAAAATGTTAAAAAGACTGAAACTTCAAAGAAAAGTCAAATAAATCAGTGAAATCCTTAAAGGGAAATTTCATCTAAAGGTTCTTACGACAAATTGAGCGATACCAATAAGAATATATAATTTTAAGAGAAGTTGTTTTTGTTTACTTTTATTTTTTGTGAATTTTCGTGAACCCAGCCGGGTGAGGGTGACCACACTTTTGTTTCCACTTCTCTACATTACAAGCGAGCATACGGCTCAACTGATGGTAAGGATAATCGTCGCCCTTGGACATTAGCCAAGGATACATCTCCCAGGATCTTGGAGATGCGTTGTCGGTTTTTTAAGAAGAACTGTGCTCGTTTCTCGTAAGTCACCAAGTCGAATCTGTTTCGAAAAACGGCCGGGTGACTGTTTGACAAAAACAATTTTATACTTTGTTGTCCTAGACAGGTGTACTAAACGCTGGTATTCCACTGACTCGCATGGTTACCATAGCCTCTTGTAACAATTATAGTAACAACAGTAATTTATGAAACTATTTACAGACTGACTCGGCTATTTATACTGACCTGTCTGACACTTTGTTCTAAATTTAAAAATTCCACACTTGTTATATCAAGGACAATCAATTAAAATATCTTAGTCATAACCATGCTTCTAAAGAACTGGATATGCCCCGGGGATTTCACCGAGATAATCTCCATGTATAAATTATTAGAAGCCTGAAAAATCCTAACAAATTGAAACATTAACCGATAAAACTTCGTGAGGTTCTATATGTTTCTATGTGAAAACCGCATCATTTTTATAAAAAACTGTAATTATAGAGTGTGTTTTATAAGATTTATTTTTATTTTGTTTATTTATTTACAAAAATCGACTTACTTACAGGCTCAATACGAAATTCAGCAAGTGACATTTTCATAAGTAATTATGTTTAGTGTCACCTTTGTGAATTATCTCAGTGATAAATGAAAGACACACATTCATGTATATTATTAAGAATAATCAAGCATATTATTATAGGATATTATTCAAGTAGCTTTGTTCTGGCTCTGGGTCGGTGATAATCGGACCAGTTGTTTCCAAATGTATTGGGATGAAACAAGTAGACAGATAAATGTTACAGTATCTCTATTATCAGTATCGTGTACTAAAAAAGAGGTTATATTAATGTTACAAAAAGGTACGTTATAAATATGCACAGATTACAGAATAAGCGTAACAGAGAATACGGAAAAACATGAACAGAGGTTTTTCCAATATTCCGTTGTGTTATGTTTGTTTATGACTTTGCGTTAGGTCGACTTCAATCTGCGAAACGTTTCTTTTTATCAATCCGCGAGGTTGCGCACGTGATAGATGCTGAAGCTTTTTTTGTAAATCTAAACAAATAAGTAAAATGATTGTCTGTTTGTTATATCAAAACAATAGCTATATTCTAAATGAATGTATTCTTTAGATATACAGGGTGTTTTTGGACTGCTACAGAAAACGAAAACAGGTTATAGCAGTTATGAAGCTTTTGATGATGGAACGGAAAAAAATCGTTCCTGACTATAAAAAAAGTCATATTTTTAAAACGTTTTTTAGAGCTATTTATGCTCCATCATGTTTGTACAGCTAAATGAAACGATAACTACATAAAAAATACTGAAAAAAAACAGCACTGAAGCGGGAGCAGTCCCAAAACACCTGTATACAAAGAAAAGATACTTATAAACTTTTGTTCTGGTCTAAACGGCTGTAACGACTTTAATGCACTTTAACTGACAAAAACAATAAATAGACAGTAATATCTCAAATCATTTATTTTTGTCCAGTGCTGTGATGGCGCGTTTGGACTTCAGTCTCTGAATTTTCAAATACTCAAAAAAAAAAGAACGTTTTTAAACTGATGTAATATGACTAATATCTCAAGGTTGGCAATGCGTCTCTTAGATCCCGCTCGAGGGGCGTCCATGGATGACAATAATCGCTTGTACCCGTGACCCGTACGCTATAAAAATAAAAAAAACGTGTTTCCATAATGCTTCCACTTTGTTCGTTTTCATGTATGCAGCAAAAATATATATTTCAACCCCTTACTGTGACATTGTCACAAACATTTGCGTGTTGTCACTTAATTAAAAATTATTTAATAGTGAAATTACGTGACATTGTCGGCCCCACCCTGCTACTAAGTTGCACGGGACGCCGCGAGTAGACACGGAAACAAGTAATAATTTTAAAATTATGATCTTTTGTTTTAAAATCTTGTAATGTTAAATTTCACTACAAAATTCGTACACGGTATATTTATATCAAGGGTGTATCTAGGGATAACATTTGATAACTTTTTTTAACACATATGACATTGTACACGGTAGATATAACAGAAGCAACGTTTAAAAATAAGTGCGTGTCTGTTTGTTAGTTCGCCGGTCTGTGTCATTCAGCGAAATACAGAAACGGCTGGACCGAATTTGACGGTTTCAGAAACATATTGCTAATTTCATGGCGCATAACATATGCTATGTTTATTTTCGAAAAAATATGTAGAGTTTCACACAAAATCGTAAACTCATGAACTTCATTTTCCACTTCCGGAAAATTTGTGCGATTTGTTTTGACAGGAAAAAGTATATAAAATGAAACCACAGGACAACGATAGTAAATTAATAAAAATATAAAATTTACATAAATAACAGAAAGATCACAAATATTTATCATTAAAAATAAATAAATCCATCACGATATATTAAAAATGTTAAGATTGCAACTAAATGTATTAACAAGCCCCTATTCTTGGCTACAAGCAGCTTGAATAGCTTCAAAGATCTCGAGCTCATACTAAATTAGCTTATTCATCTGTGTAAGCATCGCCACCAGTTTATAGGGCAAAGGCATAGCTGTTCGTTCCTTACTCTAGGAATTACAACTTCGGTATTTCTTGTACATGCATTGTGCACAAGGTGTAATATCTCAGAAAACAGACACAGAAATATGTCTAAAAATTTGTTTACTAGAACACATTGAACCTGCCTTTCCTTCTTCATACCGCTTCTTTTAAAACAAGTGGTTCCCCGCGGTGGGTCTCCCAACAAAATGGGTCTAACCACTTCAGAGATTTTTCGGAACGAAAATACAACAATTTTATAAGTTCTGTCTGTTAAAATACGGTAAGCATTTTCATATGAATGTAGAAAACGATGGTATTTTAATATTATATAAATTAGACATATAAATATTCAGTTTGACAACAGAAAGATGCCATTATTAAAACATATTTTATTTGACAGCTTAGAGACGACGCCATTATTAAAACAAACCGTGTATTAATTTATCAAGTTTCCAATTTACTAAGCCTCGGCTGAAATCATGTCATAATGCTTCACATGTTTATCAATCAATTGGGATTGTCTCCAACTAGCCTCCTTTCATTTGAAGGACGTCTTCGAAATTGTCAAAAGAATATTGAATAAATGTCTTTCGTACAAAGGAATTCGTAATATCTCTCAAGCGGAAGGAGTGTCGTAAAATATTTCTGTAAATATTTGCGTGAGAATGAAGTTTGTTTGTTCGATCTTTTGTGTTTATTTTATACTTATTGTGTCGAGTGCAGTGTACAATAAGAGAAATTGGATTAATTAAACATTACATTTAATATACTTTCATGCATATTACTCGAAACTGACAAAGAACAATGAAAGATTGAAAAAATCCTGCCTCTATTTGTCATATACAAATTAATCTTTGTATGTATGTATATCTCGACTTATAATCTTAAGTACTTGTTTATGGTACCAGGAGCTACAGTTTTTAATTTTTTTAAACTTTTTCCATTCATTTACCGGTCAATTCTTAATATGGTAATGAATTTAACTCAAAAAAAATACTGGCCTAATCAGTATCTATTTAAAAATTCTACTGTATTTCTCTTCAATTAAATTTTAATTTTTTTGTGTTGCATATGATATTTATAACTTAAAAACGACAGAACCGATTCGGTAGAAAATTAACGGAAAGGTAGCTTGGGTGCAGAAGAGGGACATAGTATACATTTTTATTCCTGTAATATAAAACGCAAAATAACGAAATGCAACTGACAGTTAAATAATGATGTCTATGGTTGATAATTTGGCAATAAATTGAGTTGACCGGTTGATGTTGTTTGTTTCAAGTTTCTATCAGCTTATTATGATATTATTATAATGCCGCGTTTTTTATTTATAATTATAATTCTAATAAAATTAATGAACTTAAAAATTCAAGAATCCATTCATTTATTCCTCTAAGACGGAACAAAGTTCGCCGGGCCAGCCAGTATTATATAAACAAAAAAAATATTTTAGGCGAAGTAAGTTTCTCAAAATCAACACGACAAGCTCTTCTTTTAGAACAAGGCAGCGTTTCTCGTAGCAAAAACTAGTTTAATAATATAACTAATTCCGTCCTAAACACATCGTGAATAATTCAAGCAAAGAACTTGAGTTGTTTCCGAGTAAACTAAACGTTGAATTGATGAGAAAATTATGTAAGGTATTGCTTTACGTTTGTCGGATGTACGAGCCTTGTGGAATTAATTCGTTTCGTAATAATCTTATTCAAACGTAAATAGGAACGGGACGGTCGTTATCTACCTGTAGCACCCAATATTAATTCATCATATTAATTTGAATGTTTAAATATTTTAATTAACAGGTTGGTGGCTTGGCGGTTTTCAAAAAACGATCTAGGTAGAAGGTCGGTAACACATCCGAACGACAGTTTTACTTGCAGATGTCCAAGGGCGCTGATAATTGCTTACCATCAGATGAGCTGTATGCTCGTTTCGTAAAAAAGTTCATAAATACCGTCATATAGATTACTAGCTTTTTCCAGCGGCTTCGCATTCAATTTTCAGTCCTTGGGTTACATTATTGAACTTTTAGTAAAGATCCCTAATTTTTATGAATATACAATATATCCAATACTGTAAGAATTTTTAAAATCGGACCAGCGGTTCCTGAGATTAACGCTTTCAGACAAACAAACAAACTTCAGCTTTATAATATTACTAAAGATGTTTCAGTACTTCAACAATAAATTATTCTAGTGGAAATCTCAATATTTTATTAATACTTAGAACTGTAAAGATCTTAAACGAGAAAACATTAATTTTAATAAAATAAATCTCAACAACACTTAGGGAATTATACAAAAAGAACTTAGCTTAATATTCTTCAATATTTTAGGGAGTCGAGATCTCTTAAATCACTTTAATAATGATAAATCTTTTTTACATACAAATTAATGTTAGTGGACGAAACAAATAGAATGGAATAGAAAATGTAATATGTAGATGTATGAATAGGTTTCTAAATGGCATGTATTATGTGTGTGGGTAGAATCGAGACGTATCGAAGATTCTGTGTTCAAGTGTTATATGAAATATAAAATATCTTATTACTAGAAATCGCTAAAACCTTATGTATTTCGTAATCGGATCGTAAAAACTGGACAGGTCAAGATTAGTCTGCGTTTTTATGATAATATGTTATTTTATTATTTGGCCGCTACATGGCCAAATAATAAAGTAGATTGATGCGGTAGATCCAGTTTTTTATCGACAATCTCTTTACGATTACAGAATCAAATTATTTTTAGTATTTTTTATTAATAAACGTAATTCGAATATTTCAATTATGATATTAAATAGTTAATTATAATTATGATATTTACTATGGTAAATTTTAAAAACCTTATTCATTAATGTAAAATAATTCTTCAGCTTTCAAAACTTAACGACTTTCAAAACTTAGGTTATCGTTAGCAATAGCTTTTATAAGTTTCACTAATAATAAACAATTGGTAATAAGTTTTAAATTACTTTGTTAAGAATAGTTCCTTTGAAAGGAACATTGTAACTGAACGAATCGGCCGATTTGGATGCGGTATTTTCGTTTGAATCAGGAGATGAATCATAGCTATATTTTGTTTTCGGTCTATTTTTTTTTTAAATTATATACCTTGTCTGATTGTTATAAACATTAATGACTACAATTTAGTTTAGTGGCAGTACCTGACTATACCTTCAATCCCACCACCACTTTCTTAAAAAAGTTTACTAATTATATAATGCAATAAAAATCCAAGGTTTTATACAGAAATATTTATAAATGTATATAAATTGTATTATTATTTTCGAAATGAACATAAAATTCAATAAACATCTTATTTTGTCCATAGAATAATAATAATAGAGCTTTATTGCTTCAAATTATTATTTATTGCATATCAAATATCTAGTTAAATGAATCGAAATAATTACGCGCTCAGCTAACAGATGGAGCTTAAAACAGTTTTTCGTTTTTCGCGATTATTGTTTTAGAAGTTGTTTTGCACTCAACCCCGAAAGTACGTGAACATAAAGGGCTGGGTTATAATCAAATGGAGGTCATCGGACTTTGTAGACTAAGCTTCGAACACACGGTGGTTTGAACTGCAATGCACCACTGCATTATAAAAATAAAAACCAGTCTAGTGCAAAAACGAACTACACCAGTGATGGGGTTTTATTTTATGGAATACGGATTTTCGTAGAGTTTTACGGGATAGATTTATCTATATGACCGTTCTTACCAGCCAGTAATGTAATCTATATCTATAAATGATAATAAAGTGTCTGTGTTACATAAAAAAAAAACTAACGTCCGGTTAGTTCGAATAGCCAATAGGCTAAAAACGTGAACGTCCATTAAAAAAAATACATAAAAATAACGTTTTTCTCAATTCTGCATATAATACGTGACAAGAGAAGTATAAATTATATATTTTTATCCTTTTGTTTGCTTGCGTATCTATTTGTCTGTTTATTCCGGTTAATTTCCATAATAGCAGGACTGGAGAAGCTGAAGGAAAGGAGGGACGGAGGGCTCAGACACAGATATTTGCGGAACCGCTAGTTTATTAATACGAAAGAAAATTAAAGTAGCTTTAAAATGTCTTATTTGGTAAATATTGAACGCTTAGACAGGGAAAACAAAGTGTTAAATTGTAGGACAATAAGAATTAGTGTTGCCATAGCCACTTATTTCTCCTATTTAGATTCTAGCCTTGTTTCCGTCCATAAAAACCTTATTAATTCAATATTTTACTGTACCAAGAACTCATAAAATACAAGGGATAACTTAGTAACTAGGGAGTAATATAGTAGAATTAGAGTAATGTTTTATTGGAGAGACACGGAGCTTTCTTTGTTGAATTTAGGATTACGTACGACGGGCGAGAAGTTAATATAAAATTTAAGAGGTTTAATAATTGAAAAAAACTTTTATCATACGAGTTGAAGGCTCTGTAGCCTAGTGGTTGGGTAATGCAACCGTGACAACAGAGCACCGGGTTCGAGTCCCGGTCGGAACGCAGTTGCATTTATAAATATGCAATTTGCGTTCTGCCCCGGGTACGGGCCGCCCGTAGCCGGACGGGTGTCAAAAACACAGGCATTTCGAGTATTAAATGTGGTGGGAGGAAGTCCAAATAAATTATAAGCTCCGTCCGGGTCACGCACCGCCGTTCGTATATGGAAAAGTCATTAAGTGTTAAGCGCGTTTCGATTTTAGCCTATGAATTTCCGAATACTCGAAATAAAAATAAATAAGGTCTTAAGGTTGGCAACGCGTCTTCCAGATCTACTGATCTTAGAGGTGTTCATGGGTCACAGAAATCACGTAAAATACGGGAACTGTATGCACGTTTGCCTTCGTATCGCATATAAAAAATTTGACGTGCGCTGTGATCTAGAAGAACGTGTCGCGCTCAACCGACGCGTCGTGATTTTGATTTCCGCCTGGTTTATTATATTTATACTACATTTTCTAATGTCTATAAGCAATATAATGCTAATAAAAAGTGTTAAAGATGTTTTTTTTAGTCAGGATCGATTTTCTTTCCATCTCTTCATCAAAGGTGTCATTAGTACTATCACCCGTCTTCATTTTCGTGAACAGTCCCCAAACATATATCGTACAGAATATCATACAGTACGAGTGTAGCTTCCAATCACTCGGAAGTTCCTGTTATGTTTTCACAGGTGTTGTCAATTCACACTACTTTGTCAACAATCAACTGGCATGTCTGCTGATGAACTGGTTCAGTAAATCGAGTCGAACTACTCAGCCATTTGTTAGCCATCGTTACCTTCTATACATTTCAATTCGAAGCTTTCTCAAATAGTCTACTATTATCTAATATATAAAATTTTCGCGTCACAATGTTCATTCCCATACTATTCAGCAAGTCTGAGAACCGACTATCTATTTTTCATCCCCCTAAATGTTAAGGATGGTTAACCCTTAATTTTTTTTTAATTTTTAGATAAAGTGCTTTAGTTTTCATTTTTTTTATAAAACAGCATTAAAATACGTACAACCTTTATATTTATGTGGCCAAACGACGTTTGCTGAGTCAGCAGTTATTAAGAATCCGAAAAGAGTTGAAATTCAGAAATAATGAACCGCTAATTTATATATTATTATCAATGCAAAATAGTTTAATATCTATAGAAGTGAATTTTAACGCGTTATTTATTTCGTTAGCCGTAGACAGAGACTACATTTTGTCGATCGCCACAATCGTGAGAAGTATGTCAGGAAAACGAGTAACTTTTAATCTGCCATTGAAAGTCCGTTAAAATCTGTTTAGCTATTTTAGGGATTAGCCGAAAACAAATAGACGGATAAAAATGTTATTTGTCTTATAAATACTGTATATATTTTAATATGCATATAAAAAGCCGTTATTTTTATATTACCACTAGATACATCTATTTTATTTATATATCAGTAAAAGCAAAAAATATTTTTTTTTAAATATCAGTTTAACCATTTACTATTTTATAGTTTGAAATGGTTGTGGTTGGGCCATTGAATATTTTTATATTACACCCATGGCTGAAGAATCCACGTAATTCGAAACTACCACGGAGCTATAGAGCCGAATACAAAAATTTTTAAATACACATGTCTTTGACTCATTAGAAGGTTGAAGACATGAGTTTCTAAGAATTCTTGGATTACTGGAACTATTTAATTACTACATTCAGTTGAACCATCTCAACCGTTTCTAAAAACACTTTAATATTCATATGACTTAAAATTATGTGGAATTGAAAAGTTTCAAGAGTCTAACATTATTTATATAAAGTTTCTCGTTTTTGGAACGATTTCGTTTCATTATTTCTAAGAATTATTAATGCGGTTTTTAAAACTGAGTAAAAGAATTAATTGAGAGGAAATTAAAATTCTTAACTCAATAACTTTAGACAAACTTATTACGAGAGTCAAAACTTGAAAACGGTTATCATATTTTTTATTTGAATAATTCGTAATAGAGCTGTGTTAAATTAATTTTAAGGTTTCGTTACATTTATAGAGTGATAAGGATGAGACTTAGTAATGGGAGACATGTCAGTTATATAAATTGACTTATCTGTACATTTTCATATTTATTTAACGACTATGTCATTCACACAATGTTGCTATTATATTCATAAAATGCTTTCTATATGTTAAAAAATATTATACAAATTGTATATTTCAAACACTGAATAATTTTTAATTTCATAATTTATGATAATGTAAAATTTTAAAAAACTTGTCTTAAAAGTTTGTTTAAAAAATAATCGAAAGAGTCATAAAAAGTTCTAAACATAAGCACTTTAATATCGCCGCATATAATTAGGCGTGTTAAAAGTTTCGCGGCTTACGAAGTAATAAAAATAACATCCTAAT
>JAOSYY010000014.1:4788710-4805029 GCA_025727935.1 Hebomoia glaucippe | reverse complement strand
AATTTAGTCAACAGACATTGTCATATGTTAGAATCGTTTGGAGCTGAAAGATAATTTTGATTTTCAAATATACAAATTAAATAATATTGCGACTATAAATTGATAAATAAACTGTCCTATCTCTTAAGTTGGAGCATAGCACTCATTTTAAAGAAAAAACCGTTAAAAACGGATCAGTAGTTTCGGAGTTCATTCCGGACAAACATCGTGACACGTGATTTATATATATTAGATATATGGAAAAGTCAAGTTAATAAAACATTATTTAGCTATGGATCTCGCCACAGCTAAATAATGTTAATTGTTTTTGTACGACAACTTTCACTAAACTACTTTAAATAAAGTACATTTTTGACAGGTGTCAATGTCAAGTCAAAAGTACGCTATGTCCACTGTTTACCGTATATATTCCATTTAATGCTTCCATAAACAAATAGGTATGCGAACCCCCATTTCTCTGTTCGCTCAAATGACTTTAACACACAAGGAAAACAGTTAGCGATGACCATTAATTACTAAGTACCTCTATTGAAAGAGAACTTTATCATTCATTCAGAGTTCATTAGGATCATATTTCCGTGTCAGGCGGCGACAGGTGATATACGGGGTTACTGGTGGAGCGTGGATTTTCACCAATACAGTGAATATTGACCGCAGACATATCAAACGATTTTGTGCTTTAGTGAATCGATTTAGAGCGAATATTAAGTAATCATGCGTGTATCGAAAGGGGCTCCTCTATTGCCTTATATTGATTTATTTAGAAAATGGATTGTTGAAGGAGTGGTATGTGCTGGTCATGCTTTTTAGTCATCAACAGCCTTTTTATATATTAAGCTTAATATGAAGAACCTTTTACCCTAAATAAACAACAGTTTATCGCGTGAAAATAAAAGAATACTATTAATTTTTACAAAAAGCTCCTTCTAATGAAGCTTTTTACCATTGGACATTAAATACCTACCTCTCTGTTTACTGACTCTGTAATATTAAAGTAACAGCTTTTTTCCAATAAAAGAGTAAAATTAAAGTCTGTACTTAGATCATAAAACAACTTTTTTATATGTCCGTTTATTATGACTAATTCCCTAAAGAGCTGGGCCGAATTTGATGATAATTTATAGCTAATAATTTACGTATCGTCTTCAATATGTATACAAACCATCAAAATCAGTGGATTGGAATGACTGCAATGATTATATAAACCCTTATTAAATTGGGAAAAATGATGAAACTAATTTAATTTTAAAAGTTAAGTAGTTAGTTCATAATTCATAAATAGTTATCGCTGTATCTATATTAGTATATATGCATTAAGAGACTCGTAGAGATAATTATGTGCATAGAAAATGTTCCAGGAAGGGCTCGGAATGTCTCTCTTTTGGCCTAGTATACAAAATAGGTACGTCTCACAGATATAAAAATATGTCCGCCAAAATATACTTTGCGAGCTTACTATATTCGATTGTGAACAGATGAGTTCAGAAGTCGGACGGGCTGCGAAGATGACGTCTTAAAGTTGAGTTGTAACCCTTATTCACGAGTCGCGATTTTCGACGTACAGTATGGGAGAACGCTTTACGAGTCGATCACCTGCCCACAGACCCAAGGAGTTGTAGATGAGAGTAAGTATATCTGATTCAGACATATGTATATATCTTAACTCAAAACAAGGAATATATGACAGCCATTTTGAGTTCACTTTATTTTCTTTTTAATTTTTTTTTAAAATAATGGAATGGTACACTATAATAACTATTGCTAATTACAAGCCCATATATATATATACATAATAAACACTGATGAAAAGTTCGACGTGTATGTCTATCCGTAGTGTCGTCCTTCGTAAATATCTGAATCAGTCGAATTAGTTGAATTTATTTTTCAAAGCCAACAATTACCAAGTAACCAACCACATATTACAAGTACCAAATTAAAAAAAAAAACATATTGTTTTTTCGGGACGTCAAGTATATAGCGTTATTATGTAACATCTCAATTTACTTGTTTATGGTTTTAGATATGTGTTATGGTAACTTTACGAAAGTATTTCGCTACTTTTAGGGGTCATGTTTGAATTTTTATTGTAACTGATCTGTTTAACAGGTTGTACTGCACCATATGCCATAGAGACAGTAATGCAGATATGCCATGGTAAAAGAAGGTGTCACATAGTGGCGAACAGCAAAACATTTGGCTCTCCTTGCAGTCCAGCTTCTAAACCTTATCTCAAAGTCATATACGCTTGCGGTAAGTTGCCATTTGTAAATGACAAATTATATTATTTATTTGCAAACCACTTAGTTAAGATCAGAACTCTTTGCATTATATTAGACACACAATCTCGTTTAAAACAAAACGAATTTAATTTATATGAAGCAATTGTAATGTCACATAATACACTATTACATAATGAAAATGTTGTTATAGTGCTACATAACTGATAAATGTAATATAAATATATCTATAAATAATTGGAAGGAGAACTGCGCGTGCGCAAATTCCGTTGATTTTAACGGTTGAAGGTCGAGCAAAATATTTTAAGCTGACCTTGTATTCCTATTTCCAGCGACGTGTTATTTAGTGCAACTCGTCCCTATTAATGTCGCATTATAATTCAGTTGATAATATATATTAAAAAAAAATCTAGTTTTAAATGTTCCCGAATCGCATTGTTCCATATAGAACCTGTGCGGTTTTATCACAAACAATATATCTGTGTATGTAAGTAACATCTACTGACTCACTATAATTTAATTTTCTTTTCATTAATAAAATATATTAAACTCGCCATAAATTGGTTGCAGTACCATTGGGTGTTCTAACTGAGCGCTATGAGAGTTCCGCGCAAAAAGACGAAATATCGAATACTCCGGACATGAATAAAGATGAAGGGCTTTTTGACGACTCAGGTAAATAGTCACTTACAGACTAGCTTTATTGAAGCTATAGCTACAGTTAGTACTATTTAAGTAGGGCTATAACACATCGGCGCTCATTACAACGAAACAATCTGTGGTGGAGTAGTTCATAAATTATTTCAAACTTAATATGTAATTTAATCTATATTTTGTGTTACGCTTAATTAACTTTAAAGTTTATTATAAACATCGAGACAAAATCAGAAGTTCCATCTTCATCATCTCGATGCCTGGTGTTCCACAACCGCGCGTTTTCTTAGAAATTTCTACCATGCACAATCACTCTGTGGAATCAGCTTTCGCCGGAGTTTTTCCCGAACCGTTACGATATGGCGGTTTTCAAGAAAAGAGCCTATTCTTTTTTGAAAGGTTGGCAAGGCGTCTCCAAGTCCCGTGGTCTTGTTGATGCCCATGGAGGACGGTAAACCCTCGCCGTATGCTATCTTGCGTAATAAATCACTAAATAATATACCTAAATTCGTATACAAATTACCGATTTAAATATGAACATTTCAGTTATCATTAAATCCTTGTCGTAAGAAATATTTAACTTGAAACCTTTTTTACTGAAGCGCGGTTCCAGAAAGTAATTTATATTTTATATAACAGAAGCTTAACCGTCTTCATTATTTTCAGGTCAAACAAATAAAGACATCTTCCGAAATTATTTTCTATCGGCAGTATACTCCACGTTTATATCCGTTGTACCATTTCAATGACCTTATTTATCCGACAAGGACGCTAAAATAATATTTTTTGTTGATTTCTATAAATGTTTTACGAAGTCAATACTTTATTATTATTTTATTTAAGCGAGTAGACAGAGAAAATATAATGCTTTGCTATAGTTCACGGTGAATTATCATAAACTCCCTATACACCAGTTCTATTATATGAAACATATATTTTTTTACGATAGGAAGGCAAATATACAATTCACATATACTAAGCGATTCCTTTCGCTCATAGACACATCTAAGATTAGTAGATTTAAAGACGCGTTGCCAACCTTAAGGCCTTAGGTATAATACATCATTTGGCATTTTAGGACGCCTCTGCTGCCGACCTTATTTAATTTTATTCCGAGTATTTGGAAATTCGGGGACTGAAATCGAAACGCGCACACCACTTCACGACTTTACCACCTATGAATGGTGTTACGTGATCGAGACGGAACTTATAAATTATAAAGAGTTCCTTCCACCACGCGGAAGTCTTCATGTGTCTTTCTGCACGTTTTGGTAGTAAAAACGACACGTTTTAATAAATAAACTGATTTAACTAACGACACTTTTTTTTCTTTATTTCTCTTCATCTTTCGTTACAGATTTTTATTACGATTTCTATTATTAAAACAGTATTTTTTTCTTGAAGAAGACACAGGTGAGCAGTGGGAAACGAATCCTGTGTCTCCTATTGCTGATTCAGCATTGCAGCCACCGTCTGAGGAAGTCCAAATCTCGATTGAGAAAGAAAGGGCGTCGGAAAATACTTTGGGGTCCATTAATAGACCAGGTAAGGCGAAGAGATGAAATCATCAATACACATCAAGTCATTTTTCGCCAACACTTCCGTTTTACTCGTTTTATTTAGATAATGATGAAGTAAAAAAAAGTTTTTTTGTATGTCCCATATACAGAGTGTTTTGGCCTGCTCCCGAATACGAAAACAGGTGATAGTAGTTATGACACCTTTGATGATGGGACGGAAAAAAATTCGAACCTGACTATAAAAAAGTCACATTTTTAAGCAGTCTTCAAACAACCTGTATATTAGTTTGATATTGCAAACGGATACTTCCAATTTATTTGTTTCGATAAATATCCTTTAGCCGTGCCTCGGCGACCTAATTATCTCCGTTGCTGTTAATGACGCGTACAAAGCCACCGCAGAACACTAGTAATTTATTCGTACAATGGCCCTCTTAAAATGTTCAAATTCTCGCCGGTATCATGAACGCATTAGCGTGTGGTAACGGTTAACCGCTTTCACCTGCAATTATTATCACCTAACACTCTAAATACCGACAATTTCCATCGATATATCGCGGTATTAATTAAACCCCTAATCTGATGTGATCGTAATTGGGCGAAATTTAATGGATACAGTGTTAAAATGCCTGGAACTGGGAATTTGTTTATTGCGTATAATTTTTCAATGAGAGAATGGAAATTTAAGTTTATAAGTGCTTCGTATTGACGCAAAAGTTAAATTGACAGCAGCGCTTACAAAGAAAAAACCTTAAAGAATTTTATATACATTTTTCATAGATTTACAAATGTTGAATTTTTTTGTCTGTTTATCTTCCTGTTTCGGTGAATTTCATAGCTCTAATATCATAAGGACTACGGTACTCAAAGCATGAACGTCACATATTACCGAAAAAAAGGATGGGTTTACAAAATTGTAGCATGTTAAACCGCGAGACACCGGACGGAGCGTAAAAACATTTGAACGATTATCTCACTGACAATTCCACTTCAGTTCTTTAGCAATATTATTTTTTCCAGAAACAACGAGAGTAAACGAAAACTTCTATTTCTACATAGGCGTGGCAGTAATTGTTTTTGTAATCCTAGTAATCTCTCTAGTACTTGTCCGATGTTATGTAAATCGGAAACGGAAACGGAACGCAAAAAACGGAAATATGTTTATCACGGACGCACCGAATATCTTCAACGACGCCACGTCTGACTTAGACAACGACATGAGTCACATATCTGGTAACTTTTACGATCCCGGACATCCAGACATGTTGTATAGAGAGAGCACTAAGACTCTTAGACCGATGAAGCCGTTGTCTACAGTGTATCCGACAGCCGGTGCCAGTATGTACGGAGTTGATTACGTTCCTCAAATAGAACCACTAAGGTTTGAGAATAATCCAGAAGTGTTAATGAGCCCGAAGAGCTTAAGCGGTTACACGAATACTCAGTTTCACTACGGCTGACGATTTGCCGGAGGTGAAACCTCCACAGAAGTAATATAAACTGTATAATACTATTGATTGTTTTATTTAAAACATTGTCTTGTATTTACGCGAGCATACATTTAAATAAATTACACTAAAAATGATTTTACAAGCGAGTTTATCAAACAACTAGCTGCTGCCAGCGGCTTCGCTCGCGTTCTTTTCTATTTTTACAGCTTCGTTTACATTATAGGACTTTTAGTAAGGTACCCTAATTTTTAAAAAAAATATAATACAGCCTAGCCTACCTTCCTCCATAAATGTAATATCCAACACTGAATTAAGTTTTCAAATCGGGCCAGCGAGTCCTGAGATTAGCGCGTTGAAACAAACAAACTCTTCAGTTTTATAATATTAGTATAGATTTTGTAATAAATTTACAGTATTTGTTACGACCATTACACAATTAATTTTTTACTGACATTTCGACCCCTTTACGTATAATGTTAAATTATTACAGAAAGATTAAAATAATCGCTTGAAAAATCAGTTTTAGTGTGTTTCTTTTAAATGTTTTATTTATTATACATACATAAATTATTACAAAACGAGGAGACCAAATACTATAATTAAAAAAAAATCACAATAAGTGATTATTTTTAAAAGTTAACGCATTTCATTGTATAGAAACCTGTATGTTATGAATTATAATTGTGTATAAATTTCACAAGAAATCTTATCAGGGGTCACCCTTAAATGACGTAACAGGATGGGGGTTCGGTCGACATAATAGAACAAGAGAGGAATTGTTAATTTAATAATTTCTACATGTGAAATTCCAACTTTTATCACATTACAAGGGAGGGAGGATCTTGCAATTGAGACAAAATGGATGCGTCAAAAATCATGAAATTTTATTTATTTTATCTTTCTTGATGTACATATTCATATTTTTTCGATATTTCAATGGATAAAGAATTATTGATGTTTTCTTGGGTTTACGCGAATTAAAAAACATCAAAAACCAATGATATTAGACAACAATAAAGTTTTGTTTATATATGAATAAATTTGTTACTGGATGTGCCTTTATTTACCCATTTAATGGGGATTTAGTTAAACAAATGATTTATTTAAATTGAGATATATCAAATCTATCGTCCCTGTAGAGTGTAATCTTAAAAATGTGTACAAAGTATTATCAGGTTTCAAGTACCGATAAATTTGAATTTTTGACGTGCTTAAAAAAAATAAAATTAAGATTAATTATATATTAGTGATAAATCGTAAATTTTAATTGCTTTATCAGCATTGGTTAAAACAACATTATGCACGTGTATACAAACGTAAGTACATTTTGTCGTTTTTTGTTTTCAGACTACATTTCTCAAACCAAACTAAAATTTTGACTATGCATTATCAAAAATTCAGATTTAATTCTAAATTTAAATACGCTTTTAAGATATTTATAGATCTTTATATCCTTGATTTCAAGTCCAGGTACATAGACATAGATTAATAACTTATATTATGTTAGATGCGTATAAAATGTTAGTACTTAATATCGCACTAATCCCTAAGTAAATGCTATTTCCAATCCACCTTTCGCATATTATGCACCGAACAGTTGTTGTAATTTTTATAATTTTTTAATAAATAATCCAAGCAATTGTGTTTTATTTCCTGAAAATCTTACATGAAGTTCGAAAAATTATTTACATTGAATTAGAAAATTTTAAAATTTCTTTTATCATACTTTAACTAAGTTACATAAATAGGGTTTCTTAAAACGACATCGTTTATACAACAGACGCCGAAAGATCATAAATTCCATCTCTGTTGAATTTTATTAAATACCAATGCAAAAAGAGAATTATTATATTTAGGTTTACATAATACTATCTCTGTATACGGCTTATAACACAATTTGAAATCTGACGTGATAGAGATGATTTTCATGAAATAATAAAGATTTATATTGAGATTATTGTATGTTATTTTGAGTCGCCACTCGAAATTTTAGAAATTGTATTTATATATTCGAGTTTTAAACGGATGGGAACTAAATCGAAAATGCATCCGGAAGACAAAAAATAGTTAGGAGGTTGTAAAGTAGAATTTTGTGGAATGCACAATAATGCATTTCAGTTATTAACTATAGTATTATAGTCGCCTGAAGAAGACGATTGCACGCAAGAATGCGTTCGTAATTTATATACTTTTGGGGCGGCAATGTAGCGTGACGCCGTGTCATTATTCAATAAAATTAGGGAAAATTAGGGATACGGCTCCTGTGTTCTTCGTGGCATTAAGGAGGGTTCCGCTAATGTAGGGGAAAAGTCAGGTAATCTATTATGTGGAATACGTTATTTTTTTGTCGGAAACTGTTGAATAATATACGTCATTGTGTTGATCCGATGATGAATACGAAATGTATTCTCAATGAAGATTTGTCGCGAATCCAAATTTATTCTTATTTCTGAAAACCGTCGAGAGTCGAGGCTATTTGTCTCTTTGATGACAGTGCGAATTACAAAATGGATTTTTATGGAAATGCAAACTTTCAGACGTAAATTTCTGTCAACGAATATACTGACATTTATGCTGTTTACTAGCCGAGACCTGTGGCTTCGCCTGCATTAATTTAACTATAACGACAGCAATATAACGCATTTCATTCGCGCTATTTTTACATATACCAGAGAAAGTTAAAAGTATCAAAATTGGTCCAGCCGCATCGGTGACTACCCGTAACAAACACCCAGATAGAATCCTGTTATAAGAATAGCGTATTTAAGAAAAAAGGTGATTGATTAAAATTATAAAAATATATCTCATTACTAGAATAGATAGGTAAAGAAACTGAATTAAGCTTTCATAATTCAGATAAAAACTATTGATATACTTAGGTAATTAAATTATTTGTTGATAAATTGACATATAATTTAGTGATTATCGTATTAATCCGTCAATATATTATTTATATTAATTAACCGTAAGCAAATTGGAGTGGCAGTTTATCGGTCATTGATCTCAACCGACGAATTGAAAGGTATTAGCATAGCTGAGAGCTGTAATCCCCAACAAGTTTGTTGTCCAAACAGCGTTATACGCTTATCTTTGTTTATAGATGGCTAATTCCGAAACGCTAGCTGAAATTTCAACAAAAACATAACTTTATTTTCACTCAGAATTTATAATAGAACCAACGAATTTTAAATACGAATACATTAATTATTAACGTTCGGTTTCCTCGCTGATGTATTGTATCTGTAATGTCAATTTTTTATTAACAACTCCTGATTGTAGCCGGTGTAAATTCTCACCGAGGAATGAATAATTGACAATTGCTTTTGAAGTGAGTATTATTGGAATGTCCGTATCTCGAGGGACTCGGGGCAAAGACCTTTGTATACCTGATTCACTGTAATTTTTTCTTGAACTCCTATTTACTAGGAATGTAGGCAACGAAATATCTTATTGATACTATTATATCAAATTTTTATATTAGTATTCGACATACGAGCTGAGATTGACTTGACGAAACATCTACGTTCTAAAGTTTAATCTATAGTAAACTTTTGTAAATTATTAATATAATTAGCTAACTTCTGCCGCCAGCTTTGCTCGGGTAGATTACGATTTTAACACCATGGGTTACATTATTGGACTTTTAGTAAGGATTCCTATTTTTTAAATTTAATATAGCATATAAGCTTCCTCGATAAATGTACTATCCAACACTAAAAGAATTTTTCTAATCGGACCAGCGGTTTCTGATATCAACGCGTTCAAACAAACACACTCTTCAGCTTTATAATATTAGTATAGATAATGTAATTATAATAAAATGTGGTGTTGCCTTATTTGATTTTATTTCGAGCGTTCGGAAATTCATAAGCTGAAAGGAAATCGTGCATTACTTTTTCAACTGTGAACGGTGGTAAGTACGTGACTGGGTTGGAATTTAATTATAATGTTTTTTATTCCTTCCGTCCGTTTCATACTTTAAAATTTACTAAGTGTTTGTATAGTCTGCTAGAGATTAGGAAAAATATGTTATAACGGATGAAGCCAAAATTTCGTTTTCTATGTAAGTTTATTCAAATCTAAATAAATACCTTGCGCTCGTACACACTCAATATAAAAAATATCAAGATTTTGTACTTCTATACAAGCATTGAAATGGGTTTTCAGTTCCTTTTGATCTGAGTTCCAAATTAATTTTTATAGCCAACGAAAATCGCAATTTTATACCTTTATCATGTAACCTGCTTATATTTTCTGACTTAATAAGACTTCTAGGAACATTACACAACGTAAGTTTGATTCTTAATCAATATTCAATTAAAAAAATATATCAATGTATTAGCTCGAAATAAAATAAAACTAAAATATTTACGGATTAACGATATGAATTTGTACATGTAACCATGGTAACCGGAAAATATAAAATAAAAACGGCGTTAGGCCACTTTCAAAATAAGTTACTCATATATGGATGCTAACACTGTGTTCCATTGCACCAACAAGCATTTCAAAAATCTCTTAAAAACAAGGACATTTATTATTTACTCTTCTCTTTGAAGTATTTCAAACACACCCAAGACGTATCCGTCTAAGACGCACAGTAATCTAAAATCTCCAAAGAAACGAAAAGAAAATACAAGATCGCGTAACCAAAACAATCGATTCAAAATCCAGCCCATTTGGACTCCATCCATGTCGTTAGAATAATTTATTATTATGGCCGCCACTTGAAAATCTTTTTTTCATTTTACATCCCACAAAAGAATGCTTGGGCACGATTGATGGTGATTTCGCTGATCGAAGTAAATTTGGCTGTTTTCGATGGATACTACAGATGTTTATATCGCCGGTCAGGGCTGTTTCAAAACTAAAAACAAAATTTAGAATATAAACCCGTAACCGATAGCCAAAGACGTAATAAATAACACAATATATTAAAATAAAATTACAAATTTTCAGTAACCAGATCCCAAAAAATATACCACGACACGTTTATGTCACCTTAAAAACCGCATCAAAATCGGTACTTCAGTTTAGAAGCACCGTAAACAGGTACATCAAACTTATAGTACTTCTGTATTTTCATCAGAGTTTAAAAATATGTCCCAAAATCAGGGGACAGTCGTAGTCGCTGTCTACGCTTAACGAAAAGGAGACGGGATTTTATGCACTACACTAGTTAAATTATTAAGGTATATTTTTTGCTGTCGTAAACGAATTCGGAGTCACAAATTGAAGTATGTTTATGCTTTTAGCTTCGACATTCTTATAGGAACGAAAAGATAGTCCTAAAAGAAAAACGAAACCTTATAGCCTTATATTAACCTTCATTATATACAACAAAGTTATATGATCGTTGATTTTTTAATATTTAAGATATTCCTCAACATATAAAACATGTACTAGCGAATTCTTACGTGCCTTACTAGATTCTAAGAGTTGAATCTATTTAAATTTGATTTACTTATAAGTGTTGCTGTTATGTACTAGGTCATTAATATGTCTAGATTAGGTTAGGTTACGTAATTTATCATAATGACTGGGCATTATGTCTTATGCCCAATTTATTAGTTGTACCATAACATTACAATTCTAATCGCGAAAGGATTCAAAATTAAAGTATAAACTATCCCTAACATACAAACAAACATATACCTCTCTTCTGTTAGTGGTTTGGTGGAAAATTGCGATTAACCACCTCAAGATACCTTTAAACAACCTTCGTGGTACCGTACATAATGAAGGTTCTATAACGCTTTGCATTATTTATCAATGTTATCTGAACAGTCTGGATACGAGCCCGTAATTGCAGTGTGCATTATCTAAAGCTAATGCGTCTAAGTTATTGATTGTTCCTGTGAATACTTGATTTGCTATTGTTTATTTAAGTATACTATATCCCATTCTAAACCAACAGGCCCTCACGTTCCGTTTCAGCGTTGAATATTTTTAGTTATATCAAAAACAGCTGGCCTTCACGATACGCATATTGTAAGAAGTTTTTAATAAAAATCAGATTGTTTCAGCTTATTCAAAAACTTTTGAAAGATTTGTATTTGAGACGTGTGTACATAAGTAATACAGGTGTGTTGTGTTTATAACAGCTTTTTAAAAATATATATGAAAAAAAAGCAAGAAAGTACTTAAAACAAAAACAAGATTTGACAAGATTTTTGTTGGTTGTCTGTATTTTTTTCTGTCAGCTCTCTGAAACGGCTGAACGTTTTCTAACGAGCTTTCACTGCCGTATTGTTGTTGCTATAGCGTGGAACATTTTTTTAGTTAAAAATATAAACTTGGCTACCGCTTAAAAAAGACATTTGTGAGTTTTTGCAACCAAAAATAACACATATAGTCAGGGTTCATCGCTAGCTTTTAATATTACTAACAGTGTCGACTACCGTGCAGGAAAATACTCGAGTAAGGAAGTTCAAATAGTAAATAACGTTTGTTCAGTAGCAGAGACTACAATTCACTCATTGGCGTTCGTCCAAGAGTTAGGTGTCGACATATGTGACGCCGTCGAGTGCCCATTATTGGATACCTTCCGGACACGTGCCCGTAACTATTGTAGCCACATTGTAGATCAGACTCGAGGGATGTTTTGGGAAACGGTTTGTGATCACAGATTACAAAGACGCAGTGTTTCTGTAAAATTGGAATGAATGTGGCTTTTTCTAGTAACATTACTTTTATCTCTCAAAAGAGAATTCCTTTAGATAGACAATACGAGATTCAATTTAATATCACATTTTCAAAATATCAATTTTTACTAAAATCGAAAGTGTATGGAAAGCTTTTAAAGTGAGTTCCGGAAAGTAGTAATCATTTAGAAACTTTTATGTAATATCCGATGAGAAGTCTTTTTGTATACAGCGTGTTTGAGGACTGCACCCGAAAACGAAGATGGGTGATAGTACTAATGACACCTTTGATGAAGAGATGGAAAAAAAAATCGATCCTGACTAAAAAAAAAATTTTTCTTAACACTTTGTATTAGCATTATTCACGCACCATCTTGTAAGTGCAGCTAAATGAAACGTAAACTTCATAAAAAATACTGAAAAAACCCAGCGACACCCTGAACATGGAAAGGGGACTATGACGTATAAATTTTATTATTTCTTAGAAGAACCGCGTTGGAGGTACAAAGTCAATACAGTCACGCGTCACGATTTCAAAATATCTTCGATCCATGGAATAGCACTGAGAAGCCCCAGTTTCCCTTAACCGATGTGATATGATAACTTCGACAGTTCACCTCACAAGCCACTTAGCTTAAGATTAATTTATGTAACGTATTTTTAATAAATTATATTTTAAAAAGAACGTCGTTTTTAAACTTTTGACTCGCATATCACCATTGATAGCCATCTAAATGATGTTAAGATAATATATGAGTATATACTTGTCAATCGATGTCAAAAAATTTAAATTTTAACAATCAGTCCTTAGCGTTGAGTTGATCCTTCGTTAAAGGTCGGTGAAAATCAAATCACTTTCACGTGTGATTTCTATTGTTTCAAGTGATCCCTGTAATTAAGGGGTCGTGGATACGGGGCAATAATACTATCAGGGAGATGCGTAATTCATTTGGAGATTCGCTATAACAGGTAGAAAATATTCCAATACATTTTGATAGTATTTTTATTGAATATGGACTAAACGGGTTAGCAGCCGCCTTTAGGCATAGACTTGATATTAAGAAAACTAACTATTTATTTTCGCCTTCGGCATAGATTAATGATTTTCATTACATCATAAAAAAAAAATTATAGAATTTCAACAAATTGCCGAAATTTTGCCTACACGTAACATAAATGCCCTATAAACTTATCGACATCTTTAGTTCTGTCCGGGTCACTTATCAACGTTCATAGACGGAAAAGTCGCGAAATACTGTGCGCCTTTATAGTTCCAAATACTTGAAATAAAAATAAGTAAGGCCGGAAGCAGAACGTGCAAAAAATGCTTTAAGATTGGCAACGCGTATTCTAGATTTATTGATCTTGGAGGGGTCCATGGACGACAGGAATCGCTTGGTATAAGGGACCTCTATGCTCGTTTGCCTTCCTATCGCATAAAAAAAGGAAATATGTAGTAGTTACTTTTGATAAACTATTTAATACACAGATATTACTATTTAATAGACAGATCTTAATATAAAAAAAGTCTTAGTTTAGTGGCCTTATTTCATAATATTTTATTCAAATGACCATTTTATAGATATTTATAGATGAAAGGAATAGTGAAATTTCTTCTTAATTGAACAAAAAAGAATCTTAGACTACTTGTATAGACCAATTTGGAAATAAATTAGGAAATTTGTCACAATTTCCGATGAACCTAAATAAATTTTAACTCTGTGCCGAATAATTTCAATAAAAACTCCTTGTTTTAACTAACTAATAGTCTGACAAAGTAAAAAAAAAACTTAATGTACTTTAGTGAATATCTGAATTTTTCTTACACAGAAATAACTTTAAAAGAAGACTCAAGTCAGCTTCTTTCTTGCTCTTTTTTCTTTTAGTTTGGGAGCGGGTTGACGCCGACCTCTCGGCGTGTTCAAACTTCGGCTTATTACTTTGCGAGCAAACGTGGCAAGAAAGATAACTGAACATCGGAAATTAACCAGCTTTATTGGAATTAAATACGTCATACGATGTTTGAGTTTGAATGAGTTTAAATTAAAAACACTTTAACAGACTACAAAGGCTATAGGTACTTAGTTATACTAATACTTACTTCTTACATCTTTGTTTCGATTTTTATACTTTGGCTCACATTATTGGACTTTTAATAAGGAACCCTATTATTTTGAAAATATTATTTAGCCTTCCTCTATAAATGTAGTATACAGCACTGAAAGAATGTCTCAAATCGGACAAGCGATTCCTGAGATTAGCGCGTTCAAAGAAACAAACTCTTCAGCTTTATAATATTACTCGTAACGTATCTATAAGTCATATATATCACAAAAATGAAGAAATTTTATAACAGAATAATTTTCCTTCAAGAATTATAAAAAAGGCTGAGGCAGCCTAAATGTATCTCCTAGAATGGAATCGCCAAAATCTTTTTGATGGTTACAGAATTCTATGCTACACAGACCAAATCGTACGGGTCAGCTCGTTTCATACATAACTAGCAATACACTGCGGTTTCTCTCGTGTTTATTTTTAATTATACATGACGATGGCGATGTGTTTCAATAAAACATACAACCTGTGACAAAAACAAGTGAAAATCCCTTCAAAATGTCCTGCCGTTTAGGAGATAAGCCAGAAGAAACAGGCTGACAAGTATAATACTTTCATCTGCATTGAGAAAATCCCGTCCTTTTCTTATTATAGACACCTCAATTTATTTATAAGCATAGGCTCCACGATTATTCTCACCATGATACTCGTATACCAATCACATAGAGAAGATATTAAAATGTATTTTTTTAATATGTGACACAAAAGTATGAGTGAGTTAATATAACAGTGATTAATTTTAAAATAACTTCATATAATAGTGCGGCCTGTGATCGAAATTGGAATTCAGAAATGAGTTTTTATATCTATATCATTTATTAATTGCGTATTTATTGATAGCAATAATTATTATTATACGGCAACACTGAAGACAATGTTATACAAGTTGTTTGTTGACTACTCTCGAAAACGAACACAGATGATAGTACTAACGACACCTTTGATAAAGGGACGAAATAAAATTCAATTCTGACTAATAAAAGATAAATATGTTTTTACGTTTTTTAGCGTTACTTACGCTCCATCAGGTTAGTACAGCTAAATGAAACGATAATTGCATAAAAATTACATTAATTCACTAACAAAAGGAACCAGCAATGAAGAATGATAACAAAAACAACTGCACTAACGTGATAGTGCGAAATAACGCTAATAAAACGTTTTAAAAGTATGTTTTTTTTGGTCAGGATCGATTTTTTTCCGTACCATCATCAAAGGTGTCATGAGTATTATCACTTGTCTTCGTCTTCGGGAGCAAACAACCTGTACACAAAGAATAATCTTTAAAAAATAAGAGAACGGTAATAATATTCACTCCCCAAAACTGTCTTTTATTACAATACGTGCGCAGTTATCGATACAAATGGAAAAATATATTTGAAAAGCATTATATAGTTGACACAAGTAGAAAAGTTTAGCGTTCTGAATTGAATTACCTGTTATATGTACATAAATATTTATAATGATAAGTAAAACGAATAATTTATTAAACGGATTCTTATAATAATAATGGCAATATCGTTGTCACCATCTCGCATGACGAAAATCTCGTGAATGCCGAAAAGGACAAGCTTATCAAATACTTAGACTTGTCCACGAGATAACCGCTTTGTGGGATGTAGATTCGACGATCATTGTCCCTATAGTCGTTAGCGTGAACGGTCTCATAGCGAAGAGTCTTGACCAACATCTAAAAAG
>JAOSYY010000014.1:4777716-4788610 GCA_025727935.1 Hebomoia glaucippe | reverse complement strand
ATTTCTAGTATATATTTAGCGAGCCTTTTCAAATAAATTGTTCAACAGGTAACTCAACTTTCCCTTGCTACATGAGGCTTTCCATTTAAATGATGGCTGTCAAAATTCCTTCCTAATTGTTTAGTCAAGTGTTAGATGTTTAACGGTGTATTAAACCAGGCGGTAACACTAACCGTTGCATTTCCCGTATCTGCTTTTCCTTGCCTATCTGACACTATAGTTTATAACGGCTAAATGAACCATTTGCGTCGTTTATAACCACCATAAAACTGTACCCACATTTGTCCTCCACTTTACGACAGCTGACGACGCTCCAACCATTAACGTACCGTTAAAGATTATGTATTCATACCTTTATAATTGGTATTACAAAGCAATTTCCTAGAGTCTATTAAGAAACAGGAGATTTGAAAGGCGATCCATCATTACTCCGCTTTGAAGTGAAAGATTTCATTTAATTATCTCGTTTCTTTAAATTTTGTTTTTGTTATCTTTTCGTAAATCTACTGCTTAGATATATAATATACATTATATTAAAATTATTATAAGTTAAAAATAAATTTCTAAAAGCTAAGAAAAATATGCCTGTGTGGCTAGATTTTACTCAAAATACAAAATGTGACAGAAAAAAGACCTATTTAAAACAAAAACTGTGTAACGAAGCATATTGTCTACAGAAAAGCATAATGCAATTAAAGAACAACTATATTCATTAATTTAAACTTTTTTAAAAATAAATTATTGGGGATTAAACTCTCAAATAATTCATATACACTTATTCTTCTATAAAACTAAAAATTATAATATGAATATTTAGATTTAAAAATTAGGGCAGGTTTAAAACTGTCCTTCAGGATTTGGTTAGTTAAGAATATGACGCTGGTTGAATATTAAAAAAAAAGAAAAACAAAAGAGATTGTATATATTTTACAAAATATATGAGTTTTATAGTTTTGTAATTCTTTTGTGTGTGAAAAAGTTTATAGAATAGTATTAATTGAGGAGATAGGTACGACTACAGATATTCCAAGACACGAACTCACTAACTAACTGGAATATTACTAGACATTATTGGAATTGAAACTATCAGACGCTTAACAGAACTTGTCTCAAAGAGTTAAAGTTATGATTCAGATCGATTGCTACTTCCCAAACACCCGGAATACAAAGAGATCTTCGGATTTACCAGAATCGCGCGTATAAATCTTTAATTTGATTAAATCGTCGTCGAGATTCAGAATAAAACCTTTTTGTTATAGCTTTTTTTGGATCATTTGTCAACGCGTAGACAGAAGATGCGAATTAATACATAGGATAAAATATATTATATAACTAGCGATGCCTGTTTTCATTAAATGTACATAATAAAAATAGCCAGTCTGTGTTATTTGACATATCGCTAACTACCTGCCAGTAAGGGTGCCATCCAAATCAATCTAGTAATTTAGGCGAATGAGCCGGAACAAATAGAAAGACAGACAACATTTTCATACATTGTGATTCCGTTATAAGTACCGGATGTACAAAATATGCTGTACTCACAGAAGCATTGACATAAAAATTGTTCTAACACTTCGATTTTGTTAACACATTCAGATTATTAAGTGACACATAATTTTAAAGACATTAAAAAAAAGATATATTTTCATATTGGTTACTCAGCTGTGCAATATTATATAACAATCGCTGTAGCATATCATTGTCAACTTATCCTGTTTTTTCTAAAGTCATTCGTGTTATTAGCCTAATGGCTATTTAAACTGACCAGACGTTTTGGGCGAGCGCGGTGTCACTCGCCGTGTGTTTGCGGCTAGACCAAGTGGGGTTCAAGAGGGGGGGCATCGGCCTCGGCTTCGGCTGCCGCAGCTTAGGTGGGTGCTTGAAGAGCGTGAGGGATGCTCACCCGGGTGAGTGGTACGCGGAACAAGACCTCGCCTCCAGCGGTGAGAGCGGTTTCAGTTTCGCGGTCAATCGTTATCGTCGCCGTTACCTACGGATGGGATCGCGAGCAAGGTGTCTACGTCCTTGCTTAACTTGTCATCGGTATCGGTTAGGACGCTACGCGGCTTCCTCCAGTGGGGTTTAACGGAAGCGGTTCGGATCAGCTTATCCGAGTTCACCGCTGGACATAGGCTTGACCAAGGAGTTCCAAGTCGGCCAGCTGCGATCTGCATCCGGTGGTTCCTTGCCGCCGTGACAAGGTCGTCTGTTCATTTAGTGAGAGGCTTTCCGACACATCCGTGTCCTGTACGTGGTCTCCACTCGAGACACCTTTTGTCACAACGGCAATCGGCTCCGCGAGCTATGTGCTGAGTCTATTATCATCTATACCAATTACAAAACATGAACTGAATTTATCCATAAACTAGATGTAGTTGATAAAATCGATATGAACACGAGCGTACGCAGGGCCAGCCTAGTTCGATATTTACAAGAAAACAAGGCACATATGTTTTTCGAAACTACGGAAACCGGCTCTAATAATTTCGACCTCTATATATCACCCCAGTAATAAATATTACGGCTCGAAGTAATTACCAGGCGATGACGTAAAAGAAAATGTGTGTAAATTGCACGGTCACCGCAAACGATGCGACGGGAAAACAGCGGAAATTGTCAGTTGTGTCATGTCAATCCACTGGTTCATTATATGTTACGCATTATTTATTAATCTCGCTACCGGCGCGTAGCGATTTCGCTCACATTAATTTCTCCCAACGCTAGTGTATTAATCACGAATTGTCAAACGGGCTACGATTAAATCATTGTTAAATTTTCTAAAAAATTTCCGACCGAACGAAGTATTAGAAGCCAGAAAGAACTAATGAAAATAGAAAATCGGTCTCAATCTTATACCGTGCCTAAGAGAAAATAACGAATTTTCATTTATGTAAATTTAATAATTCCTTTTGGCCTATATTAGCTTGATCTCAATACGTCATGTTTAGATAATCGTTCGTCTCTTTTAACAAATAATAATGTTTTAATCAAAGTTAAAATATTTATTCCTTCTACTATCACAGACTTTCGCATTACGTTTATTGGACATCTATTATTATTAGCTCTCATATACCTAATTTCTCAATTAGAGATTTTATAAAATCTATATAAAAGTAAAATACAAAAATAAAAATATCATAAATAACTTAATCTGGAAAATCACCAGCAGCGGAGTTTGGCCCAAGCTACGTGATTAGGCATCTATTATGTTCTAAGTGTACATAATATATAGATGAAAAATTATTTTTTTATATATAAAATCACGTGGAATAATACCGTTGGGCACTCTTGCTTTTAAAATGTAACCAATTATTATTTACATAACTTACCGCATCAACGATAAACGCTAAACAACATCACGCAACGCCGTAGAAAAATATAAATTCAACGTAATATCAAGATCCGACAGGTAAAATAGGGGACCCAGTTACCTCTTTGCCCTTAATTCATACAAAAACGTGACGAGCCTAACAAATCTGACGCCTGTAATAAGTCTCGAATGAAGATAGGCCAATCTTTTTAATGGCTCGGTTAAAGGTCGTTGAAAATGGCAAAGTTTTATACATTGTTTGCGGAATTCTGACGTCTTGTTTTTGACACACTGATTCTTACATTCTGTTGATGATAACATGAAGACACTTTAATTTCAGATACATAAAATCTCGCGATAAACTATGGAACTACTAAATCGATCAACAAGGCAACTAAGCGCAGAATTTCCTGTGAATACTTTAAATCTAGTTTATGAATACTTGAGAGTAACATTATAAATATTTAGTGTCATATTGAATAATTATAAAATTTCACACCTTACTCGTGCGCGGGACATCGGAATGATTAAATAAAAACGAATTTCCACAATACAACACATAAAACATTTTATATACACGAAGCCTGCATAAAAGTGACGTAACAGCTGGTAACATAAAGCACAATTAAGTATAATTTAATAGGCGCTGTGAAAATGAAACAAATGGGAATATTTAACTCTCCGGACGATCATGAGCGCATTAAGTACTTGTATAATAAACTGTTGATTTTTTAACGTTATGCATTCAACGGCCATATCATTTTTCATAACAGACTTCGAAAGACGAGAATGATGCTCTCTTGATGCGTGATAACCTCAGCGACATGACACCAATTATTATGCATTGACGTTTTCCCGTGACTTTGCTCAGATTAGTGTTGAATTTTGATTCTTTTTTTAACATAGGTAGACAAACAAGCAGATAATCCAACTGATGATAAGCCTCCAAGACTAATAGATAGATAAGACACGTTGCTTACCTGTCAGGGAGGTTCTTTGGAGGTTTTGCAGCCGGTTTTGGTTTTATTTCCGATATACGGAAATGTATAAAAAAGTCGTATCGCACACATCAATTCACGATCTTTCCGTTTAAGAATGCGTCAACCAATTCATGCTGTCGATCTATACAGTAATCATTAACTTTTAATTTATTTATTACAAGTAATTGACGTACTGGTTATAATTATTTCATATAAAATTAGCCTCATTTCACCTACGTTGAGGAGTATTTTGAAAAAACAACTTGCAAAACGTAATGATTTTACATTAAAAACACTTTTGATAAGGTTAAAGCAAATAAAGAATTTACAACATAATTTTTTCTAAACACAAAATGTAATTAGAATCAGGGATCGAATCAACAGAACCTGCGATAAGTGTTGAAGAAATGAATATAATTTATTTTCCATGCGAAAAGCCATTTTCATGCGAAGAAAAACATTTATTACACTAACTTATAGCGCTCCCTTCGACGTAACGGGTACCACAGACTATATTCTAGAGTTACCACTATTTGTAAGCTTTACTAATCTCCATTTTCATAAATACATTCCAAAAACCATCAAAGGGACGCATTAGGCATTCACTCTTTATCTCGAAAAGGCAGAATAACGAGCGATTTGAATCGTCCTAGTTCCTTTCGGTATCATTATTTATTGTTATTGTTTCCACCGCTCGCCCGAATTGATCACAGGGTACTATTAACAGTATGAAACATCTTTTAGGTATAATTAACACCTTCGCTAAAATAGTGTCACAGCTAAAAAAAATGTTCATCAGAAAAAATCTTATATTCTAAGCTACGATATAGGTTTTATTATTTTTTTTAAACTTACTGCTTGTTAAAATATATTTAAAAAGTAACATCTATATAAACATTATAATGCTGAAGAGTTTGTCTGAACGTGCTAATCTTAGGAACCGCTGGTTCGAAGTGGAAAAGTCTTTCAGTGTTGGATAATACATTTATCGAATAAGGCTTTAGGCTATATTATTTTTTAAAAAAATAGGGGTCCTTACTAAAAGTCCAATAATGTAACCCAAAGTGTAAAAAACGAAATGAATGCGAGAGATGGCGCTGACAGCAGTCTTTCGTTACGGCAAATGTGACACCGCAAAATTATCCTATTTATAAACTAGTAATATTTAAATGAAAACCTGACAGCAGAGCTTAAAGCTTATTTGATAGTTGATTCAGCCACATGTCATGTTAATCAAAGTCTATTCGCCCTTAGTCTAATATATATTTTTATATATGGACAATCATAGACAAATCCGACTTTTGAGCGGTGGAGTTGCGTAAGAATGTGTCCGTCTAAATATAGCTAATTTACCACTGTACCCATATTTTTTTATTTTTCTCGGACATTATACGGTCCTACTGTATAAATTGCTCTGTGCCGTAGCTATGCGTTGTTTATTTTAGTTAAGCCCTGATATTTGACATTTATTTGGGATCTTCCAATTCGGTTTGGTCGAAGCAATATTTGATCTTCACTAGTATGTATTTTTTATAACGCTGTTGATATTATGCGTTCGTGAATATGTTTGTTATGGTTTATCCTGCTGACCTACTAAGAGTTACATAAGAGGACACACATTTGATTATACAAATTTAAACTCGTAGGGCTTCAAAAACTAGTATTAAGGTATTTTTTACGTCAGTTATAAAGTTAGTTTGAAGGAAAACACAAAGCACAAAATTGAAAATGCGACTGAGTTCCGACCGGGACTCGAACTCGGTGCTCAGGCGTCGCGGTTGCTTTATCCGACCGTTAGGCTACAGAGCCATCAATAAGATGTAGAGTCATACAAATGTTATAAATTTGTATTATATTGTGTAATGATTAGTTATTATTTTTAATATAAAAGTTATATAACAGATGAGAAATGTAATTTAGTTCTGCCTCGGGTACGGACTGCCTGTGGCCGTGTGTCAAAAACACAGGCATTTCGAGTATTAAATGTGGTGGGATTAACTCCTAATAAATTATAAGTTCCATCCTGGTCACGTACCACCGTTCATAGATGGAAAAGTCGTGAAGTACTATGCGCGTTTCGATTTCAATCTATGAATTTCTGAATACTCGAAATAAAATAAAAAAACGCCTTAAGGTTAGCAACGCATATTTTAGATCTACTGATCTCGGAGGTGTCCATGGGCGACAGCAATTTCTTAATATAATTGAACTGTATGTTCGTTTGCCTTCCTATCGCATAAAAAAAATTATACACGACTATGTTGTGTTATTTAAACATGCGATTTAACTTTGGTTCTTCTCACCTGGTCATATTTATGTTAATTTTCTAATTTCTATAAGCATATTATTTTCACGTTTTGTAAACCTTAGAGTATTAAACGCGTGGGAGGCGCTCCTAAAACATTATATTTTAACTCAATACGTGTCACGTACTGCCGTTCATATTTGGAAAGGTCGTGAAGTGTTATAATACGCGCTTCGACTTCAGTCTATGAATTTTCGAATGTACGAAACGGGTTAAACGTATACAATAAATTTGTAAGAACCGCGTGTCTGTATATTGAATGAATTTATGCAAAAAATATAGACAACTAGAAGTGGTAGAAAAAATCGACATAAACACAAGCATAGCTGCGAGCAAAAGCTAGTCATTGAATAATTAAATTCGAGCCAGTTGACGGTATGCTTCTAAAATAAAGCTCATTGAAGAATTTAGCCAGTATAGGTATTTCCAATAAGCCGTATATTGTTAGTAAGCACACTCGACCTCTAACCACATCAATCGAGGCGGCGACTTGACCTAATCAATAGGTGTTAATTAATCAAGCAATTCGCCCTCAGCCAGTAGATCTATACAATTGAAGACACATCAATGTTCCCAAATTCAGACACAATTGCGAAGAAAACATTTAAAACCTAAACGATTTTTCAATAACACCAAAATAACCACCTATCGAAATTAACTGAAATTTTAAAAAATATAACGTGCGCAGCGAGAAATAATTCACTGAATTTCAGAATATGCTCGATGTCTACACATAAACTGATAAAAAATTTATGTGTTTCTAACATCAAAACAACAGCCTTTTTTAAATGCATATTGAGGTCTGCATCTCTTTTTGTCTGTTTGTCTGAAAGTCTATCTCGTTAATCTCTGAAGTTTCACGGCGTTTTATTGACTATTCAAATTTTACTGAAAAAATTAATAAGGGTTCCGTACAAAATCGTACAATTCTGTTTCACTAGCAAATATTTAAATTTGTAAGGTAAACTAAACTTCATTTACACATGTAATTAACGAGGATGAACTGGCATGTTACAGGTGGAAAAAATATCAGATCATTAATTCAAGAATTAATGTTGTCATGTGTGTGCCTCAAATCTGTCAATTACTGATGTAAAAAATATACAAAAAGTATTTGTAGGTCTTCCTATTAAGCCCTCTTTAATTTCTCTCCAAAATATCGTTGCTTTAAGAGAGGATTCGGCCTAATAAGCAAGTTACTCGTGCGATGTTCTCAGTTATATTTTAAAGGTCAAATGATAAAATTGAGTACTGGAATAAAAGTTGTTCAAATGAAGTTGAAACTTTCTGAATGTTTCTCTTAAAACATAAGATGTTAATTAGAAGGAAATTAATATTTTCCTAACATTAATAACGTGGATTAATAACTTTTCCGTGCAGTAATTTAAAGAAAACGAAAACGTTTTCCTTTTGCTTTTTATCACAATTAAAACTTTATAGATTAAAAATACGTTTCGTTTTCCTTGTGTAGATATATCTTTGTACGTTTAATACAGCAATCTTTATTTATCTCATCAAAAATTTTGTATCTTAAAAATAAGCTGGTTGTCCCAACTGCGTCACCTCTAAAAATACATATTTATTCTTAAATAACAGAATTATATTGTTTATCGCGCATAGTATAAGCCAAGTGTCACTGAAATTTCATGAAGTTATCGGCTGCTTCATAAATTACCCGAAACAAACAGACAGACTGACAAAAATTACCCTTTTTGTAACTACACACATTAATTGAGTTAAAGGCTCTCCGTTTTTTTCGATTAAATTTTATTTATTTGAATACGAAATCCGATATTAAACATTTTAGAATCAACTGAAACGAGATCTAATTATAAAAAATCAGCACATAATGTTTAACAAACCCTTGAAATCGCGTAGGCTAATTCGAAAACGCGAATGGAGCATTGCAATATTTTTATTACATTGCTTATTTAACTCGGGTACAGAGGTAAGACAGAGACGTCAAGAGGCAACGTACGAGTGACAAGTAATCAATCACACTCGCCGATCCGCTGTCACTCGACCTGATACGGCGCATCATCAATCAAAATGGAGGATTGAACGGAGCGAATGCTGTCTAGAAGCGTTGGATATAAAAAAAATAAACAAAGTTTTATTAGATTGTATGAGGTGGATTAATTTTTTATAATCCAATCAGATTTCTTGGTTCATTCGTCTTTAATTTATACTAATATTATAAAGATTTGGTTGTTTTTTTGTTTGTTTGTTTGCACTCAATAGACCCCGAAATTACTATACCAATTTGAAAAATTCTTTCACTGTTAGGGAGCAACACTATCTCCGGTAAAATATGCTATATTCAATTTTGAAAAAAATAGGGATCCTTACTAAAAGTCCAATAATGTAACCTTAGGTGTAAAAATCGAAATGAACGCAAGTGAAGCCGCTGACAAAAGCTAGTCAATAGGAAGTAGGATCAAATTAGAATTATGGTCATATTCCACGACTTATGACATAATTTATATTCAAAACTCCATAAAGAAAACTATTATGAGAGCTTCATAGGTTAATTAAAAACCAAATTAAATACTCTCATGCGTTTTGTATACTTTTAACTAGCGTCAATTTCATATATGCACTATTTCTAGTGTCATTGATGATAATATGATAATAATGGTCATAACAGGTGCATCGGATAGTCTCCCAAGCTTTAAGCTTTTAAGCTTTAGTTATCTACCAGTACAAATCCCGTCAAAATAGCTAAAACAAATGTGTATATATATGTGTATATAAATAGACAAAAAAAATACAAATTGTATTTCATTTAAAACCACCGTATACACATTCCTATGTATTTAGTTAATATTCGTTTTTAGATATTACAGAGAGACAGTTCAAATTTTATATGTATAAAGAAGACGTAACCTTCGCAAGTACGTTTCTCTGTCTGCGAAGACGCAGGTGCCTAGTCGACCTTCGGGTCAGTCCGTATTGAATAAAGGAATATCGGTCAGAAAGCTGTTAAAGCCGGCTATAAAACCTACCCTAACCTTGTTTTCTAAACGTTTTTTGATCTAACTTTTTATTAAACGTTACGTATCGGTGATGACTCCGTGTCATAGACGGTAAAAGAAAAACGGTTTCGAAATGTAGGGTTAGAGAAAATTCGAATATCACGATCATACCATTTATCTATTTACGACATTTATCGACACAAACGCTCACTTCATCGTACCTACCTCGGACATAAGCCACGATTAAGTAAAGCTTTATCAAGTTACTTTTATTTCGAGCGTTCTAAAATTCTAGAGCTCATACCTACCTAAGTAAGTTTTGTATGAAAATTTTCACTCGCACAGCACTACATTTCAACTCTGGCCTTAAATAAACCTTAAGTTGCGCACTGTTTATCATTGTAAAAATATTTATGGTCCCTTATTTTAACACTTTTATTAGCATTATTTACGCTCCATATTGTAAGTACATCTAAATGAAACGATAGTTTCATAAAAAAATACTTTACTAAAATAAAGAACCAGCAATGAAGCATGATAACAAAAACAGCTAGACTAACACGATGGAGCAAAATAACGTTAATGAACGTAACGTTTTATAAATATGATTTTTTTAGTCAGGCTCGAATTTTATTCCGTCTCTTCATCAAAGGTCTCATTAGTACTATCACCTGTCTTCGTTTTAGGAAGCAGTCCTCAAACAACCTGTATAGAAATGACACGTTTCATAAACAAGAATTTATTTGTTAATTTAAAATCAATGAAATATTGTATATTACTATGGTTAGTAAACTACGTTCAACATATTGTAGACTTGCAAATTCTTAAGGCCGTACATCTTCTAGATACTCACCCTTAAAGCTTATGTATCTGACAGCCAAATCCATAATTAATCGCGTCCTACACAAACACTATAAATGATAGCTTCGTATCGGGATAGTGAACGATTCATGTTACGCTCAAGATCAAGGTAAACAAAATTTACGAATGTTAATCGGAAATTGAATTTAATAGGATCGAAAATGTGGTAACGATCCGTATTGACCTCGAATAAGAACTGTCTCAGCAAAAATTTTACATCGCAGCTCAATGCATAGTTTAATTTTTCCGTTATAGATTTGTTCCGTTCAGAATGGAATGTCCGAGGCATTAAATCAATTTAATCTATCAGTTTTGAGAAAATTTCATTTTTTGTCTTTAATGTAAGTATTATTTGAATTTTGTTTTCAAAATTTTTATTCAATAATTCCAAACTTTTTATTTTTCATCATTAGAAATCACGATCATGTTGTTTTTTTATAACGTCTTCAAAACGTCAAATAAT
>JAOSYY010000014.1:4743320-4757350 GCA_025727935.1 Hebomoia glaucippe | reverse complement strand
GTTAACAATTATTAAATGGATATAACACTATTTAAATACTAAAAAACTGAATATTAATTTTGTCTGACATTTTGTATCTTCTCAAGTCAGTTTTTCTTTTTTATCATATTTCTTAAATTTGAATTTAAGCATAGAACATTTTGTTAAGACAACGTTAGAGGTTGAATATATTTATAAGTATTATTAATTAAATATATATACGTTAGTGTTCAGTTTAATGTGAATATATGTATGTGCTATGTGTAGTAGCCTACACTTTTTTATTTTTTAAACGAGCATACAGTTTACCGTAAATAATTCCTGTCGCCCATGGACACCTCCAAGGTCAGTTGATCTAGGAGCCGCGTTGCGAACCTGAAGGTCTTAGCCATATTACATCATTTATCATTTTTATGAATGGTCTGCTGCCGGTCATATTTAATTTCTATTTCGAGGTTGCTTCTTTAATTTTTAATTTTTTTTTGACATTGAAGACAAACTCAGATTTGAAACATATACATGGCATACATTATTTGCGCTAATGAAAAAGTAACAATGTGCAAATAAACATGAATGTTCGTAGAATTAGTGTAAGACCCTACCCGAGTATTATCTTTGTCTTAAATTGTCTTCAGCAAAAGTTGACATAGTGAAGCTTAGTTATTATGTCTATGATAAAAAGTCAGTAATTAGCACAAGGAAATACGTAACGTAACTTTTCCGTTCGTCAAATGAAAATTCCAGCATCCAGAGCAGAATTTAGGAAAATTCCTAGAATTTTTGATATTATAATTTTTCCTTTTTTAACTGTGACATTTCTATATTTTGGAGGTACTTAACGACGGTCGGACGGTTTATTTTCGTTTGACAAATTATATCTAAGTTGGCTTAATTACTTAAAGTAACTTTATCTGTAAGCATTGAATTAAACTCTCCAAAGTACGGAGCTGTTTTGTAATTAAACTGACTTCTTAAGTACTAAAAGTCAATTATGTGAAATACTTTTACAATAACATATTCCATATAGAACTCGGCTAGAATAACGCAGACATGTTTGGCCAAAAATGTTTTAGCCTCAAGCAAAACCCCCAATTAATACAGAGTCAACATTCCCTTATAAGCGTAAAAGTAGACTATTATATGAAGAACTAGCTCTGCCTGCGACATCGCTCGCCTACCATAGTTGGTTTTTAGCATAAATAAAATAAACGTAGCCTAAGTTACTCCATTCTATATCACCCAGCCAGTGAAAGTTTCATCAAAATCGATCCAGCCGTTTCAGAGATTAGTCAAAAAGAACAGGCAGATAAGAATTGTCAAAATATATTTCGGTTATATGTACCGTGTATACAAAAGCCATATGCGTTTAGTTAAAAGCGGTTGTTATTTTATTTATTTGTATAGATAAAGCAAATATTATAACTTAAAACGTGTACTGTAAATCTGTACACATTGCTTAATAATATAATTATGACGTACACAAACTACCAATAATAATATGCAGATCAAATCCAAGATACCAAACTATAGTATTGTCTTCCAAACAACATATACATAGATAGTTTCATTAGATTACGACAATTACAAGTTAAAATTGACTTCTACACTTTGATTACGTTTGTTAGACTTAATACAGTATTACAAATAATATCATTAGAGCATAAAAAATTGCAAGTATTAAAACTTATAAATCTTGTGAGCGTATGTTTTATAATTAAAAGCCCTCCTAAACGGATGAACCCATTTTATTAATATTTTTATAGACAAGTGAATTCGAGAATAGCATAGATTTACATAAAATTTTGTTATTTTTTTGTATATAAGACCTGTGTACAGTTCTGTCGGGTCCGCTAGTTTATTCATATAACTGAATTGAGCTATTAATTTGTAATATCAAAAGTCAACCAGACCAGCTATTTCAAAATCAAATACATAGACAAAATATTATAAACTGCGTTTCTGTAATAAATACCCAATACTCATAAACATATATAAAAACATTTTGATATTACAGACAGATTTCAATTTCATTTGGATAGATACGAATTCAATTAACATTATGTTAGTTCTAAAGATAAAACCGCGGGGATTAACTAGTATACAAAGTTATATAGCTGCGCAGTTCAGGAGAGATGTCTCTCAAAGCTCTGAAATGTTTGAATGAGCCAGTCGCCCGCGCGCTGTCGGCGAAGAACCACGTGGCCGTGACAGTTACGTGACGATTTTATTGAACTTACAGTACGCGATGTGCAGTGATTGTGTTTAAAAATATTGACTGCGAAATTAAGATTTTTTATTTCATGATTTATTCACGTGTGGATTGATTTATAACATTAATGTAAGTAGCTGTTTATACGACTATTTGTTTCAATAAATATTTATAAACTGTTGAGATATTAAAATTTGTAGTGTCCTATACGGATTGTCGGAAAAAATCTCTTGACGCGTGAAAGCTAGATCGAATTCACAGAATAGTTAATAGTTTATACAGTCGCGCTATTTTATGTAGGCGATATGTAGAGCCTCTACGAAATTCGTAGCAATTTTTTGTCAGCATTAATTATTGTACATTATTTATGGTTTTACCTAAGAATTATTTAACAAATAAAATTAATTTATTCAAACAGTTTTCGAATATAATAACCTATTTTTATCGTAAAATATATTAAGAAAATAATGTATAAAAGGAAATGTAATTCGCATAAGTCTAAGAATACCCGTATTTATAATTGTAAATCGATTAATTTATCTGTATACAATCTTAAATATACTTCAGGCTTTTTTAAATTATTTATTAATTATAATTTTCTTACATATGAATTATCTATATTTAGATCTAAATGATCTTATTGATTTATAAGTTCACTATATATACATAGAAATATATATATTAGATTGTTATGTAATATGCGTTACGTAGTCAAGTGCACTCAAAGCATTTCGCTGCTGGCTAATGATCATTCAGCAGGAAAATGATGGATAGTATGCTACTCAATAAACATATATTATAAACTGCTATAATATATAACACTTTTATTTCGTCTCAAATGACAAATATCCATTACCAATGAAAAAATTATATAATACATACTGATCTATAACAAATTTAAATAAAAATTATACGTGTTAGGTTTAATAGTATATTTGAACTTGTTACACTGATTTTTTTGGGTTTGTAGTTACGTATAGGTTATCTCGTTATCACTGAGTATTGGAAAAATTATTTTATTATTAGAAATACAGAAATATCTATTTTTGTAACTGCACGATAGGCTGTTTTAATTGGATTTTTAACTATTTTTATTACAAGGGTTGAGGAGAGTTAAGATACTTCTGTTATCCATTCTAATATTGTTAACGCGAACATTTGTATGATTGTTACTGTTTCACGCGATAACTACTGAACGGTTTTTAATGAAACTATATACATTAGATATCAGAGTAACTCATAGATATTTATGATATTATGACACAGTTGAAATGGCGCGCTTAAATCGTGTTTATGATTCTGAAGTCGGGAAATTTCTCTGAACTCGTTACGTGGTCAGGTAAAATCGTATTTTTCTATTGAACACGCTACTTTCTGAATAAAGTGAATCTATTCACGTCTTCAATGCACTCTGAGGTGAAAAATTAAATAAAGTTAAGATTTAGAAATAAATAAAGCTGGGTTAACTTGAAAATTTATTTAAACTACATTGATAAAGATTATTCCGAGAATTGAAAGAACGCTTTCCTGCATAGCATTCAATAGTTAGATTTATTCCCAAAGGGAAATAAATTTAACTATTGAATGGTACAAATCTAAATATCGGGATGGTACGTATATACGTATGTGAGTTTAATATGTACTCAAACGTTTTTAGTAATTAAGAACGCCTTATTACTTGAAAGCTCTCTTGGAAACCTTCTCAAACGCATTTAAGGGTTTTTTAAGTTAGATGACCGTTCGATATAGATCATTTTTAATTGTTTGCTTATTTTTTTACGAGTATTCGGAAATTGATAGTCGAAAACAGAAACTCACATTTCTAGACTTCACGGTTGTTCTATCTTTGAACGGTTGTACGTGACTCGAACGAAACTTTGATATTTCGTTGAAGGAATCACAAATTAACCAATTATGGTTTATAGCACACTTTAGTATTTAAGCATCTTTTTAATGTTGTATTAAGTGAAATAAATAAATAAAAATAAAAATATCTAATACATATATAAAATTCTCTTGTCACAATGTTTGTTCCCATACTCCTCCGAGACTAATTTTATATACGTATTCAGTAGATCTGAGAATCGGACATCTATTTTTCATCGCCCAAAATGTTAAGGTTGGCCCACCCCAATTTTTTTTTATTATTTAACAACACAATTTTTGTTTTTATTTTTTTATGATACAGCATATAAAAATACATACAACCCCGAATTTTTCTATATTTATGTGGCAAAACGACGTTTGCTGGGTCAGCCAGTATATCTTTAGTATATTACAAACATCGCGACGTGACTTGTTCATAACTAACGTATATCGAAAATTGTTAATTTAATAATTTTTCATCAACTCTTCGTAAAGTGCTTTGGCATTAGTTTCAGTACACTTTATCATTTATGTACAAGGGTCTATGCTCGTAATTTTGGTAATATGGTAATACTACATTTACATAATACGCTCCGCTTGTTGGCGGTGAACAGTGATTAATCATTCTCCAGTCCGCCACCCCTATATTTTGTCCAAACATATTTATATACGAACAGGGTGTTCTATGAAATTAGTGCGTTTCATAACCTAACAAAAGAATTATGTATTAAAACTTACAATGTGATAAAAATGTACAAGATTACAAATGGTTGAATGATACGAGAGTGATACTCGTGTGAGATAAGTTCCGTCCGGGTCATAGATGGAAAAGTCGTGACGTACTGTGCGCGTTTCGATTTCGCTCTATGTATTTCCGAATAATAAAAATAAATAAGGCCCACAGCAGGACATCACTATAAATAACAAATTGTGTAATATGGCTAAGGTCTTAAGGTTGGGAACGCGCCTTCTAGATGTACTGATATTGGAAATGTCCATGGATGACAGGAATTGCTTTGTATAGATACTCGTTTGCCTTCCTATCGTATAAAAAAATAAGTAGAAATTTACAAGTATTTGTAATTTAATTTTTGTGTGTTCAAGTGTATTCGAGAATGATTTAGATTTAAAATTTGATCCACTAGATGATAGCTTTTTCGAATAGTTCAAATTTTCGTGTGAACAGGACAACGTCAGTCGGGTACGTTACAATGTTATATTATATTATTTAATATACATCATATTTCACTACTGTACTTGGAGGTGTCCATGGGTTTCATATGGGTTCATATGACTAGATTCCTATGATGTAAAAAGAAATGGAAAAACTAAAAAAAAAATACTTATCGTAGCGATTAAATTATAACTCTATATATATAAAAGAAAGTCGTGTTAGTTTCACTATTTATAACTCAAGAACGGCTGAACCGATTAGAAAATTTGCGGGGCGTTAGTTTAGGACCAGGAGAGGGAGAGGATAATTTTTATTCCGTTCCCGTGGGACTCGCTATAAAACATGGCACAACAAAACGCAAATGACATGGAATAACAAAACGCGAGTGACAGCTAAACGTTATGTTGTCTGTGGTTGAAAATTTGGCAATTAGAATATTCAAGTTCAACGGTTGATGTGTTCGTTTCGAGTATCTATAAGCTTATTGTGATATTATCGTTGATTTGATTTATTATCCTTATAAAAAATTGAACTTAATAACATCCAAAATTTACTCATTTATTGCCTCTAAGGCGGAACAAAGTTCGCCAGGTTAGCTAGTATAATATAATTTTGTTATATTTTTCTTTGTAATAGCTCATATTATTTGTTCTCAATTAGTGAACATATGTGATTATAAAAATATGAATGAAATATGAGAACGCGAGACTGAGTACAGTAAATTATTGTACAGCCCTGTATACAGCAAGACGAATATACTCGAATCCTTGACTTCATACAGTGATCAGTCATTTCACTGTTATTATATTTCTTACTTTTTGTTGTGCTTTTATTAAGATACAGTGGAGTTACACAGATTATTTTTTGTAATCACCATTTTCTTTAAAAAACAATAATTAAAAATTCCATTTTAAATTGTTGCCTAAATATGTTTTAATCATACTAAAAATCGATAATTTTCATTTATATATATTTGATTAAAAATGTGACAATGAAGTTTTCTATCTGCATAACACTTATTACGTCTATAAGATATTAAATTTTAATTACAATGTCTGATATTATTATTACAATTGTTGACGCTACATATTGAAATTATTCAATACTATAAACACGAATTTAAATCAATTTAAAATCTTTTTCTGTGTTCAAATTCGCCGCCATGAAATTGTAGCTGAATGATTACATTTAAGCAAGTAATTTATTTATAAATTTATAAAAAAAAAGAATATTATTTAATTAATATTCATTAATTAAATAATTTACCAACATATAAAATTATATTTTAAGTGTCTTTGAAGTGTGTTAGAAATGTATACGTCTCGTGATATAGAAATAATTATTAATTTCACGGCAATTTGTAGATAATACTATAGCTTAGGGCAGCACTTAATAGATGAAAAAGTCGTAAAGTGCTATGCACGTTTCGATTTCAGTCTATGAATTTCCGAATAATCGAAATAAAAATAAAATAAGGCCTTAAGGTTGGCAACGCGTCTTCTAGATCTACTGATCTTGGAGGTGTCCATGGGCGACAGAAATCGCTTAACATAAGTGAACTGTATGCTCGTTGGGCTTCCTATTACATAAAAAAATGCAATAAAAAAAAGTGCTTCAAACCAACCAAACAAGAGTAAAAATTTGTTCTTATAATATATAATAATATATTGTGCGTGTATATTTGTGGCGTGTACGTTTGTCATTCTAAATTTAAATATAAAAAATTGGAATTGAATCTGTGCCAATCGTACCGTGAAGAGAAATAATAAACATTACAAGGCAACTTAGAAAAAATATTTTCGAGACTCTATAAATGAAAATATTTTACGTACCATTCATGTTTATTATCACAAGTACCGCGTTATTATCGTACACGCGATTTAATAATTATTCATGAGATAATTTTATTTCTACAATGCTCACTACTTTAAGCTTGACTCAGCAGAATAGGCAATCCATTTTCATTCGATATAGACTTCCATTACTATTGAATTTTCTACGTTTTTTTAACAATTTAATGTCATAACATATATATGTTTATTTTTATACAAGACTAGCTTGGTGATTTTTGTTAGGATTGCTAATTTTTTGAAAATACAACATAGACTATAGCCTTCCTTGATAAATCCAACACTGAAGGAATTTTTCAAATCGAACTAGCGGTTCTTGAGCTCATTCAAACAAACAAACTCTTCAGCTTTATTATATTAGAATAGATTCTAGTTATAGCTATCTGAACTCTGGAAACAAATTAAAAATACTTGAAGGAACATTAATTTAATTGCTAATAATTAAATGAATCTTGATTAAAAATAATTTGGACAATAAATTTTAAGAATCTGATTGAAATTGGGAGAGAAATCGATGAACATACGTAAAATTTACAGTCGAACGTAGAACCTCCTCCTTTCTTTGAAATTGGTTAAAAAAGGAGTTTTGTAGTTTATACGTCAGTAAATGAGAGATAATCATAGACCGACAGGCGATAGTGCATCTGTGTATATTCAAGACAAATATCTATCAAAAGATCCACCAAACAGTTCTTATTCTATTAAAAAATTCACAAGTTAATTCCTGCCGAGTGCCTTTTAGAAACATTGTCTTCAAAAGGCCCCGTAGTGAATTCCATTACATGAAAATAATTAAGAATGGCTATTGTCGTAGTTCAGAAACCAAACGTTAGGGTACGTTTACATTTTTTTATTCAGACCTTTAAAAACGCGTTTTCATTAAGGAGAAAAGAAATTAAACCCGACTTCCTCGAGGAGTAATTAGATATCGTGTTCTAAAAAACAAATGAGAAGCGGCGATTTTGTTGTAGCTATTTTTCATTCTCCTTGCTTTTTCCTACAATTTGGTTTTAACCGCGCACCCCTTGAGATAGAATGTTAGTGTACTACATAATAATGTTCCCTACATAATTTTCCTTGCCTAAATCGAATTTCTAACCTTTCCGTAGTCATATTAAATTATTTTATATAACTGGCGTGTGTTCACGTAAATATACTTAGCATAGCATAAACACTGTAGTATTTTTAAAGCTTTATGGTCGATTTTTATTTCGAGCATTCGAAATTAAAACACTGTAATCGAGACGTACATTACAGTATATAACAACCATTTTCATCTACGAATGTGTGAGGCGGATGAAAATTAAATATAATTTTTAGGATTTATACACTAATATTAAGACGGTTAATATTCAAATTTAAAAAACACTTCCAATTTTAACCAACTAATTAGTACGCAGCAATTATATAACTGTGTTGGTACGTGACCATTTTTTTTATAAGTAGTGTACATGACATCAGTGGACTTGGAAATTCGTTGCCGGCCTTTAAATCTAGATGTATACAGCGATAACCTTACACGTCTTAAAAAAACTGGATCTCAGTGCTCTTAAAGTACTGTAATGCGGCGCTGTTTGGTTATTTATTTTTTTGTAACCCCAACATAGTTCAAGCATTTGGCCTCTAAAGGTGCAGAATTGGCTTGTTGTATGATGTTTATTTTTATTAGTAAAAAAGCTTTTAGAACATTATCTTTTGGTGAAAAAACCCACATGTATGTATTACGTATGTTGTTATCTAAATTTTATTGTTAATCCACTATGTGGATGGAATAAATAAAATATTTATTCGACAAGTGATATACAAAAATAAAACGTACTTTAAAATAAAACTACAATACTCAATTGTTGTAAATTAACTCAGCAAGAATGGAGTACAATAGAAATTCTTACTTTTTCCGAATCCATGTGGAATACCGATTCATTTCGAATTCTGTTCACTCATGAACCTTTGAAAGCAGAAAATTTCAATCTAATTGAATACGTAATTACCCTACACTAAGGATAAACCTTTTGGGCTATTAATTCTTGGGTCCAACGCTTTAATTATATCAGTTTTGAACGATTGCGTTATCTGTGTCATTTATAAAGTTTATTGTGTTATCTGTACGTTTGCTTTGGTAATTCCGGGGTAAATTAAGAGGTATTTTCCGATAAGATACGTTAATGACCGTATATATATAAAAGACGTTTGTATATATGACATCGCAGTATTGAGACTGTTTTTGACCCATTATTATGAAAATTAGAATCTATATGTATTTTTTCTCTAAAAAAGCTTATACTAAGCTTGTAGATAAAAATATTTTATATAAAGCAGACGACGTTGCAAAGGTCAGCTAATGTAATATATAACAAGTACATAAACTGAAAAAGTCTGTTTTTAAAATCAAATAAACAGTTTTGTCTAAATGTTTGGAGATATGTATTTTTTAAACACAAACAAAATTAAAGAACACTTATGTATCTGTCTTAGTCTATGACGGGACTATCACGAGTAGGTAGCTTATATTATAAGGAGTTACTCAGATAAGTTTTTTATCTTCATTGGTTTGTATACATGAAACGGAAGAGACACTGTAAACGTTATTACCAACTCTAAAAAAAGTATTATAAATAAATTTCTGTTTGTCATTTATAGTTCTAAATGTGTCTGGGCAACAACCTAAGTCAATAAAAATCATAATTTTTTCAGCAAAAAAATCTTAATTTATGACTTCCAAATTTCTAAAATTCGTACCAAAGACAAATTACAATACTGTAACTAAAAGTTTATTTGCACTGCAAATCGCGCGGTTTCTCGAAAACCCGACGAATCCTTTCTTTTATTATATTCAGGAGTTGAGAAACATTCAATAGAGACAAAGCTCCGACCTACGTACAAACCTAAATAAATCGGCGAGGCGTGGTGGAAATTGAAAGATTCAGCGTTCGCATTTTGTTTTGCCGATTTAAAAGAACAGCGCATCGTACAAAATACGGATTGTATTTTTCTACAAGAATCCATTTCGGTTACCGCTAAAACACCAGAAAGCCAGATCGACCAGTTGAACAATTAATGTACTATTGAGGTTGTTTTTAATTTGGCTTTGTTTCGTTCGTAACCTCGTTATTAACCTATGATGTTGCCAGTTTCATTGTATTTCAACATGACTTTGATACAACATAACGTAACTCTTATTAATTGTATTCTACTGGCAGTACCTTATGGTTCCACGTACGTTATTTTTATACAAGTCATCCCTTAAGATATTACCTACATACCAGTGAAAGTCCCATCAAAATCAATTCAGCTATATTGGAGATTAAGTGGAACAAAGAGGCAGAGAGACAATAACTTTATCGAGTATGATTCTGTTATAAGTACTTTCATATATATCATAGTATAATCGTTCATAATCATTTGAAAAAATGCAATTTTTGTTTATTAATTTTTACTATTATATAATTATTGTTTTTCACAGACTATTTTATTTCTATATAGATCTATAATTCTCTTCCGTTGTTAATATTACAGTTGTTCGACTTTTTTCAGTTTTAATTATATTACGTTTTAAATATAGTCTTGGATTGATATTCCTAGTCTACAAATAAACAATATTCCATTTTCTTTGTTTCAGATAACCGCTTCAACGCATTAGAAAATCTTTGTTGAAAAAGTCTTAGCTAAAATATGTTTATAAAAATAATGTTTAAAGTGAAAATTTGTTTTACCTGTGTTTAGAAATGTTTGATGTACTGTTGTGATATATAAATATGGCTCAAAAAGCTGGCCTTCTTCTTGTGCTATGGGTGGCGATAATACCTTTACATCGGGCTGACAACTTAGGTAAGTTAATTATGAAGTAAAATTATACACATAATTTATGAAATAATTGAAATGAGCCAACAGACTATATAATCCTTCACTGGGACACTAATTTAAATATTTAAATTAATGTTCTGTGGCAGAAGTGTCACTTAGAATCTAGTGTCTTTTATCTGTCAATGAATATCAAAAAGGAGGTTTAATACCGATTTTTTTTTATTCTATTTTATATAGTTAAAATTTGAAAAAAATATGAACGAATCAGAGATATACCCTAACCCTTATTACAACAAATTAAATATTATTACTTACAATGACCGGTTAGAAAAGAATTTTATAAATATAATTTCGACAGTGCTCATAAATACTATCTGTGAAAAGCTAATTTGCAATTTAATACAATAAAGTTAATAAAATATGATGACAAATAAAGGATTTAAATTTAAAAGTGTCGTCCTTTTTGTAATAAAAATTTATTGAAATTACTCTAATATGCAATGGGGTTTATTTGATATTAATATCTAATTACTTTGTGTGTACCATTCTAATTAAGCCAATCAATTAATTGGTTTTAAGCTTCTGTTCTACGGATGAACAAGATCAACGTTTTAGTAATTTAGACTATTCATTTCGTAAGTACTTCTAGCATTAGTACTTATATTTAAAGACCGAGTATTGAAAAAAATCATAATACATAGTCTTTATTAAAATAATGCACTGTTTTATTAGCTGGTATAATTCGGAATGGACTAGCAATTTTTAAAGTTGATTACTATCAAGCTAGTTTCCCGTGAGAAGTTTCATTTTAATGAGACGCCCAACATTTTCTCTTACAAATATTTTTGATTGCAGTAACAGTGGTAGCAAGAAAAAAGTATGATACGAATTTCAAAAAATGATTGTTAATTGTGGGCTTTTTAATCTTTAGGAAATTATTAACATTATTTTAAAACATTATGGTCCTACAAAAGATATGGTTCAAGTATTAAACTTAAAGAAACGAAAGAACGTTAGAAATTACGGTGATAATTTAATTTAAAAGCTCCCAATGTTACCAAATGTCGTGTGAAATTATTACAACAGAATTTAAAATCGTGAAAACTTTATAAATATAACATACTACACTGTTTTTAATGAGTGCATGATATATATTAGGTGCATATTTTTTTTATTTAAAATATTAATTAGAATTTTTACGCAGATTTATTTTCAATGCCTAGATGACATTTTTAGGAATTTAATTACCAAATATATTTTTGGTTAATAATTCTGATCACAATTCATCTCAAAACAATAGCTATTATTAGCATTAATGGCAACTTGGAACTGGTTACAGAGAATAATAAATGGGACACTTGTTACGATCAAAAAAAATTGTAAATTTTTTTCAAGTTGAAAAAGTTCCGGCAGCTCACGAATCATGGAAAAGTTCAGGTCAATTTCTATCACTCAGTTCAAATCTAAAGTCCCGAGCTTTCGGTAATAAAGGATATACTTTTGTTACTACGAAGAAGTAACGTTAATTATTAATGTTAATACTTTGAAGGGTGATTTAGACAGTATTCAAAGCTTAAATATTTCAGTGAAACAAATGTCTGAAAGAATCTAATTAGTTTGATTTAAGAAATAATAATTTTACCTTTAAAATGTTTTTTGAAATCCTTGATACTTTGTTCAATGAGGATTATATTCTCAGCTTCATTGAGGAATCGAGATTTTTCAAAGGTTCAAAGTAATTTCCTTTCGTTGCTAAGCCTTTCTTGCTTAGAATTTTAATCGATGGCTTGAATAGGTAAAACACAGATGAATTATTTTCAATGAGTAACATAAAATACTTTTATTATTTATAATTTGACTAATCTTATCTCTGTGATTTGCTTTTGTTGTCATTCTTATCCAAATTAATTAAAGTTTTAAATAATTTTCATATATGATAGATTTGGTAGGAGAAAATTAAATTTTATTTTGTACTATGTTCGACAAAATCAATAATAGGAAGATTTCCTGATCCTTTTGATCAGTACTAGTTACTCCAAACATTAACATTCTCAAAAACTCTCGTTGAAATCGATCCAGCCGATTCAGAGACTATGTGAAATAAACAGACATTATACATACCGTATTTGCGCAAACGCTCAGAAAAATCGCTGTTTGACGTGTAATACATAAATATAAGAGAAAAATATATTATCTCTTCGACTAAATATTGCGAAGAGTCAATAGATTCTTATAAATCCACGAATACACGAGGTCTATAACGTAAAAAAGGGTAACTTAAATGCCTTCACACGCCTCAAGTACTGCCTTAAATGGAGCCCGAGCTTACTGATTCCTTTTCATGTGAGAAATAATACTTTTAGCCACTCGTAACGTACATCCGGACACTGAATCGAGTATTTGACTTTCCACGGAACGTGACAAGACGCGTGGATAATCCTCTTGGAACAAGCCTTCCAGAAATTGGCCTGTATTTATCTGCCACGTAATATTTTCGACGAAACCTTTACGTGCTACTAGACTGCAAAATGCGATTACGTTTTTATCTTTTAAACGCGCTGTTTTTTTAACACGACTACAGCTACCTATATATAAAAGAGGATTTTTGTACATATGACATCATTAAGATCAGAAATTATTTGATCATTTTCAAATTAGCTATGTATCTAAATTTTTACGTAAAAGATTTATATGTTATCCCCATAGATCTTAATATCTTATGTAACGCAGAAGAAATTGCGTAAGTCAGCTAGTAACATATAAATTAAATTGAATTACTTCGAAGTACCTGTACACCCACTCAATAAAACTTCGTCAATGACAGCGCCATGATTACAATTCCCCAATTGACGTAACTCAAGTGTCATATTTAAACTTTGGAAGGACATAACATTTCCGGTAATATCCGTCGAATTTTTATGTAGAACTTTTGACACGCTTTACTTCGATTTTCAGGTGATTAGAATTGTTTAATTAGTATTTATAAAAAAACTAGATGATCTGGCCACGCGTCGCTGTGGCTAAGGTTTTTGTTAAATTAAACTTTAATGTGCTTTTAACACAGCGCCATGTATTGAATACCTACTCGATTACGTCAACGGATATTGTCATCTGTCAGAATCGTTTGGAGCTAAAGGATAATTTTGAC
>JAOSYY010000014.1:4697623-4708517 GCA_025727935.1 Hebomoia glaucippe | reverse complement strand
TCGCCAAAGGTGTCCTGAGTACTATGATCTGTCTTCATTTTCGGGAGTGATCCCCTAACAGCCAGTATAAAGATGGATTTCCCGTTCTTTTTAACTTTCCGCTGTAGAAGGTACTTACTGAAAATATTTAAGAAAACCGCATAGATATTTGAAAAATATATAAAATGCACTTCATTGGGTTGCGTAATATACACGATTTTGAAAGAAATCTAAGGCGACTGAAACCAAGGGGCGTCGCTTATTAATAATATAATTACTATTTTTATTGTTTTAACCGTTGTATTTTATTTTTCTTAATGAAATGTAGGTTAGGTATATTTCTATTTTCATTTGTCCGATCATCTTAACAGAGAATCGTGAACAATTTCCTGTGCCCTGTTTAACACTAACAATTTATCTTCTTCCGGCAATTCTTGGCATTTGCACTGTGAACTTTGAACTTCTAGTGCTTATCGATAAGACGACAAATGTATTTTTAAAAATGATAATTGCATTAAAATTATTTATTTATCAGTCATTTTGAGTTCAATTATTCGCAATGGTCTCATCTTTTCAATTCTAAGATATTTAATATTATTATATAGATATATCAAAGTAGAAAAATTATCTAATTTATTTTTTTGTCTGAATCCTAAAAAGCTCTATGACTATACTCTCCGTTAGGATTGCTTAATTTTATCTTATGGCAGCCGATAATTATTCGGACATTGGCTTTAATGAAAACGCTGGAATAAAATTGGTTTATTACTTTTCACTAATTGTTTTTTAATCATTTTCAAATTAAAATATGAGAAAGCTTTGGACTAAAATTATATTAGTTTTATTGTGTATATGACATACACAAGTTGATTAAAGCAGGCATTATAAGTAATGTCTATATTAGGTTAGGTTAGGTTAGGTAATTTTTCATAACGGCCGTGCATTATGGTTTATGCCTAATTTATTACTTGGTCTATAACATATACACTAGATTGTATGCGGCCAGTCACTTTTTATTTTTATTAAATTAAAAAAAATATTTTTACACCTACTGAGTCAAAATATGAATACGATGTATAGTAAATTCGATGTGAAAAAAGAACTAGATTCCAACTTCAGTCACGTATACTGCCTAAAAGTTATTTCAGAGACTTGTAAACTTTGCTGAAAAGAGTAATATGATTTTCGTAAAGTCTGAGGTACTAAAATCTGACCTACATTTCTCTTCTCAGTTTAAATACGAGTATGTATCTATCGATAAAAGATAAAAGTTGTTTTATTACCTGTAAAACAAAACACGTCACAGAAACAGTAATCCATCGGGCCACCGCACAAACAATACGGTCGTTAATGCTTTGCTTTTACTGTACTTAAATCGTGCAGAAAAACTGGCTTTAACACCATAGAAACTGAGTCTATTTCCCAACAAATTGTGGTTTTCATTTTATGTGAGGTTTATGTATTCCATACTGGTCTCTGAAGGGCCTGATATATTGCAGCTGCCAGGTGGTCAGCAATGCTGACCTGCTTAAATGGACATAAGTTTAAAATAGGTTTTATGTTACTAGTGAAACACGGAAAAGGAAACGCTTTTCTGTTCCAATTTCAAATCAATTAATTGAAATATATATTCTGACGGTATCTCCAGTAGTACATTTGTTGAAACTAATATTATCTGTGATTAAATTTTTATCGAAATTGTTAAAGATTTTTTGCAATTGTCTTATGTATAAATAAATTACCAGGTATATAACAATAGTTTTACTAATACGAATAACCGGTAAGAATTAAAATTTTTATTAGTAGCAATGTTTCCCTTTAATGTTGCAATCTTATAGAACAGCTTTAAATGATATTTTATATTAAATTACAATATATAGATCCGCAGGGAAGTACAAAAATTTCATATTCATAAGAAAATTAAATTAATAACACCTATTACTTTGATTTACTATCCATTCTACCATTTGCCCTCCAAAAGCTCTCAAAAGCTTTGTGCAGCGCACTCGTTTTAAAAGCATTTTACAAAATTTCAATGAAATTCAAATTTTATGTGTAAAGCATTTTATTTTGTTACAACGTCGGATTTTTTTAATTTATTTGCTTACCGGATAGTTGAGTCCTTTTTCAATACAATGATCGAAATCTAAAAATAATCAACAATAATAAAAATCTAGACGAAAATTCTGGGTATTCATTTCTTAATATAATCTACGAGTCGTGAGTCGTGACATTCTTACCACAAAATGACCAATTAATATCTTCATATTGTACTGGAGCACCCAATCTTCCATGAATTAAGATGTCTGGCATTTGTTTCTATGAATTGACGCAAGTTCATTGCTACTCGTATTCTTACTGAAAACAAAATCATAAACATTAACAAAAGAAAGTACTATTTCGCAGAAAAAACTGCTGTGTCCTTCAAAGACTGACATTATTTTTCTCTATTTAAAATTTCAACCAAATTCTGAATACATTTTTAAACATAATTTCTCTCTTTTCTAAACATTTAATTCAGATATGTTTTTCTTTCGCAACGTATAGATGTCGGTGAAATAGATCTTTTTTAACAATCATTTGACCGATATAAAGGTTCTAACATAAACTGCTACCGTTTTTTGTTTCAGGTGTCAACTTACAGTTTTTAATTTGTGCCTCGCTCACAGTTGTCACTTAGTGATGTTACTTTCTTATCGATAAAAATTAATTGAATCGTATAAAATTAATATTTGTACGATTGATGATAAAACATATTTCTATTGATTCACGACTAGCTCCTGCCAGCCATTTCCTTTTTTACACCTTAAGTTACATTATTGGACTTTTAGTAAAGATCCCTAATTTATTTTTAAATATAATATAGTTTATGTTCACCGGAGATACTGTAGTTTCCCACCAGTGAAAGAATTTTTCAAATCGGTCTAGAAGTTTCGGAGCCTATTCAATGCAAACAAACGAACAAAAATACAATCAAATCTTTCCTCTTTATTATATTAGTGCAGATAGAAAACTTTGCTAGCAAATTGTATGCAAAAAAAAATTTTAGGTTAAAATAAGATCAACGCTGCGCTCATGGTAGTGACAGATCAGCCAAGGTTCACTAGATGTTAAGTAGCCTCAGTCACGCGTTAATTGTATAAATAGATGGTGTGCTGTCGTCCTTTATATTTTGATATGGAGCATTTGGAAATTCACTCGTTACAGTATTCGCTTGAGAGCCAGAGTATTAATATAATTTAGATATTTCTTCTAAACAGACTTATATTTTGTCAGAGAAAAATATAATGAAAAAGCACTATTGAACACTATCAATAATCATACACGATATTTTCTAATCATCTCAAATATCGATAATCTGCTCATCACTACGTATAGTCTTGTTCTGTCGTATGTATGCCTTTACTACAGCCGTCCATTTTAACGTGACACCTGCGCTTTGTGAACGCTTGGCAGCTTGCCTGCTCATTGTGTTTTTAGTAGAACAGTTAGTTGGGCATATCGTGTGATGTAGTTATATGTTATCTTAATGTTTGCCCTCGCCGCCTGTATGAATCGTGTTAATATTTTTAATTATTATGCAAGACACACCAGTTATTTACGTTTTCAAATTAGTCAAAGGCAAACGAATACAATCAACAATTTCATAAAGCTCCAACCACATGAGATATTCTCGTGATACCGTTAAGTTTTATCACAAATTTACCCGTTATATATTATATAAATTTGATATGTCTATGTATAAATTTGACCGAATTAACTGTTCATAACATAATCATTGTCATATCAAAATAGTGAAAAATATTAATTTAATTATTATTGTACCTTTAAATGTATTTTAATTCTAGTATGGCAAGCAATGACAAGGTGTTATTTACTTTGGGAGGTTCGTCATTTAGAAAACCATTGCCGAAAATTTTTGATACGCTACCTTCGGCCAGGTTTTCTAATATATACGACTAATGTACTATTACAAATATTTTTGGTGTTCAGGGGCAACTGAAAAATCGTGTACGTCAAATCTTCAATACCACCGTTGTATGGTTCATAAGCATGGACACGACCGCCATAAAGGTAAGCAATAAAAATCATTAAATTGTGGCTCCCATGGGGTGGCACAGGCCTAGGGTTTCCAATTGTCAGTATAAGATGAAAATATTTTTTGTTTAATTTCTTGCCTTAATAAGTATGCTTATGCGTTCACTAGATATTGTTGTTTAATTTATCGAAAAATTAATATTTGCTAAGTTGAAGACGAACTTAAATTTCTATACAGAGTTCAGATCGTGATTTGACCGTTTTGACCCATCAAAATTGTACTAATATTGTCATATAATTACTTTAAGCACGTAATGCCATTTAGTCGTGTAATTTGGACAAATTTAAATAATAATGTTTTACATACAAATTGGGTTTATTGTGTCAAATTGTAACAATATTTGGTAAAGTGCCACTAATGAATGAAAATATGGATATTTTATATTTTTATAGTGCTGTCAACCCTACCCCGGTAGGGTCCCACTCACTCGGGCATAACCGCAATATGGGAATAAACCTTCAACTATTATGTTGATACTTGACATTGCTTTTCGTGTAGTGTCGAGTGCTAATGGAAAATGTTATTAAAATATTTTCTCTATATTAAAATATGATATTTATTTTAAAAAAAGCGATGCCTTTCTTCAAACCTATTCGTTCTAATTTAAAATAAGGATTTAATTTGAAGAATAGATAATTTAAACTATTAAATCATAGAAAGTAAAAGTTGGCTATATTATTTGGTATATCGAGACATATACTATAATGTTTTTGTCGTAAGCGTGGTTATCCCTAGCGGTTTTACACTAAGTGTAAAATAATATCCAAAATATATATTTTTGCGAGTTCGACGAATAATTTTAATTTATAAAAAAGGTAAAGATAGTATTTGACATAAATGGAGTTTATTTTCATGGAATCCTTTTGTGTAAAAGCCTCCTCAGACTCACGCCTCTTCTTTTTATTTTTAGACGGTTTTTTGCCACATTCCGTAACTATTTCGTACGCCCATAGGACGAAAAAAATATAAAAGGCTATCTAAAGAATTTATAAATTACATAGAACAATTTTATTAAAATACTTATCGCTTTAATTACAGCTAAGTGTGGATTAAAAATGTAGTTTAAAAAAAGAAACAAAATGTGTTGCAGTTTTATTTGTAATACAATTTCTTGTCACGTCCGTACCACATGCAACGAAGACGCTGCATCTTTGACCACGAAAACTTTAATATTGTCTTGTCTAAAAGCAATATTAAAGCAGTGTTGCCCATAATAAAATTCTGAGGATTGTCGCTATACCTAGATATTTATATAAACTATATATATTCCCAAGCGGTTCACAAAATCATTTTTTTAAGATGGTACAATTTATTCGAGAAGATTAAAAAAGTCCTAATTTTTTACTGTATCCATGAATTATGTAACAATGATCTAGGTGTGTGAGAACTCGGTTCCGTAGCTAAAGGCAGAGCTATCTCCCCCTCATAACGAATGATAATTTTGCTTTCTCTGCCCACATGCTCGTTTATTATAGGTTTCGCTAACATTATATTTAAATAAAAAATATTCGATACTTTGATAGTAGATTTATTTATCTAGCTTTATGAAATTTCTTAATAGATATCTTTAATTCCGAGAACTTTAAGTAACAACAGTTTCATATTAATATAAATCATTTTTTTAAATACTTAAAGAGTTTTGGTTTCTCCGTGCTAAAAGCGACGTGTACTTGTATATGTTCCTACCAATATATATTATCTGTGTTGTACAAAAATGCTAGCTGACTACGTGAAAAAAGATTATAGAACGTCGGTAAGTTAAGATTTTCAGCATGATTTGCACATAATATCCGGTTTCCTGTATATTCCAAGTTTAAATTTCGAATGTAAAATTCCTGTCTATTTTATATGCATTGGAATTTATTGCACTAGTCTAGATCCTGCTGCAATTTATATTGTCGCCAAAAATTGTTCTTTAAAAAGTATTTCGTATTTCAATATCTTAAACACCATTATAATCGCGAAAGTGAGTTTGTTTGTTTGTTACGCTTCTAAGCCTAAACCTAAACTGGAATTAATAAATTGATAATGTTCATAACCAGAAACGTCTGACAAAATCAACATTAACGCAACTTAAAACTTAACACGGTAATAGAACCTTTTTTGAAAGGCCTTAGTTGAAAAACACTGGCCAGTAACAGAATGTAATAATCACAGAGATTAAATCAAAAAATCTCTCAGCTACCAGTGAAGTATCCTAAAGGGCATTTTATAAGGAATTAAAAGCAAAGAGGTTTTATCTACATAATTGTACCTCGAGTTACGTGATCCGAGTGGGAATGTGAAGCCCACTTAAGGATAAGTGCAATTAGTTTTCATACTCATTAGCAAACACGAATGAAATATCTAAGTGAGTGTACAACTGATAAGATATGCTTTTACTATGACCTGTATTTAACACAGGAGGTATTTCATAACGTGGATAACCCCGACCTGGAAGTTCCAACTTTTATATGGACAATTATTATATATAAAAATAATTGCATAATTAGTAAGCTATGAATGTTCCGTTAAAATCGATCGGTCTGTTTCGTATAAACTGTATTTCTGTTTTATGCATTTACTTTGATTTAAATTTAGATAAAAGCTGTTATAATGATATTACAAACAAAGAATTATTAGTATCTGAATATATACATAATTTATTTGTTATTTATTAAGAATTCTATATATTTGCTTATTCCGGGTTATTAATAAATATTTAATTACATATAAGTTGTAAATGGATATATGTATATAAAAGTTTCGCTGTAGGTTAAAAAAGTTTAACTAATCCTCGCAAAGATATTACTTTGTCGAACGATAAACTCAGAACAAAATGATTGATGTAAATAATAATGTGGGAGCTGCTAACAGTTTAAACATAGCTTAAAGGCAGTAGAAGATATACGACCAATGTTAGATGAAGTACTAAGCGCGGCCTAGTGTTTATTAAATCAAAATATTGCCTACGTAAGGCGTATAGAGTTGCGAAACATTGAGGATACTTGAATAATTTAAGATTTGAGTGAACGATCAAAATTTATTGCTCTGCATGCGGGAACTTTAATATGGCGATTTTATCTTGTCGCATTGCGTATTGTGTTTGTTATTATTAAGTTTATATTCCATGGTTTGTTTAAGAAAATGTTTAGTTCCTATACATTTTTCTTAAAGGTTTTCTTTATGCAAAGGTTGTTTATTGGTATGTTTAAGAAAAATATATTCTGTATCTATTATTTGTGTTTAAGGTTTTATATAAGGTATAGTATTAAAAAGTTTCGATGTCTGCCAAAGAATTTGTATTTGGAATACTAATAAAAGTGAAAGGAGGTTATATTGAAATTATCTACAATCTAAATAAATAATGTTAAATTTGCAATTAGAATGATGCTATCACTGTATCTGTATTAAGTAGTAGTTCAGTTTATTTATTTTTAAGAAAATATTTACATAATACAATTCGCTGTAGAAACAAGCGTGGTTTTAATCAACGTGCCAGTTTGTATGTAAAAACCACAGAATAAAAAGATATAATTATAAATAAAATACAACAAGGTTGTGAAAATCATTTTTTATTTTTCTCTCATTAATGAACATAACATTACATTGTTTAAAGTAACATCCGCACAAATATAAATTATATTATTATTTACAAAATTCGTTTCAAAAACAAATTATTTATTTTCACAAATGTTAAACCACATGTCACAATTTAATTTTAATTTATTTAAATATAACTGTCACGACAAATATATTCCCTATGAAAATTTTGAACGTGGAACGCAATATAGAAGACTTTGTTTTACAACCAAATGCAGTATAGGTATTACGTCTGCATCGTATCGCCTAAACGAATGAGCCGATTTTGATGCAATTGTCTTTGGAAGCTTAGATGATATAACATAATTATTGAGAGGGAGTTCATAAAATTTTATAATATATAGTCGTAAATAAAGTTGAGCATGGCATAGTGATCCCAAAGTATTTGTTCGGTTACTCCGTAAAGATTTCACCGGGTTTAATTTTTGAGCTCTAAATTGCTGAGAATAAAATTCCGCCCGAGTCGCTAAGTACTATTTGGAAAGATCGTGATATGATGTTTATTTATGCATTTCGGTAGGTTACGACGTCGATCTATGGAAATCAAGTGGACTGCGTACTTAATATCTGACATATAAAAAGCCTTCCTACTTATAACCGGATGTAGGTTGTACAACTAAATATCGTGTTGAGATTTGGCTTCAGCGCCGTATTTATGAGTAGGCTTTATGAGAGAAGTACGACATAACTTAGGGCTTACGATATCTGTTTTCAACCCAAGAACGTAACAGACTATACAAAACCACAACAGAATATTGTGGCGGGTTGATTTTGTGTTAGCAACACAACCTTTATAAACCTCATTAATGTTTATTAAATTGCTAGAAGTGCCCCGCTGTTTTACCTGAGATTTTATTTATGATAGTGACTATAAAATATACAAATGACTGCATTCCGCCAGTGAAAGTTCCATTACAAAGTCCAGCTCTTTCGACGATATGCCTGAACAAACACACTGAAATTTTTTTTATAAGTGTCATATAGATTTAAAAATTCCAGTTATTTTGTTATTACAAATAGATACTTATTTTTTTTAATTAATAAATTATTGTAGATTTTGAATAACTTGTAGGTAATAGTGTTAATTTTCTTGTTCGTATTTAAAATTTTCAGTTCCTAAACATAGAAGTTGTTATGAACTCGTGTTCGGGATTAAGAGCATTGGATGATGTTATAGAATGCAGTATTTGTGTGAATTTATAATTCATTTCAGTCTGTTGTCACAGCTGTAATTGCATCAGGGCGTGGCATGATCGAGGAGTTACGGACGTGACCCGTCCGCGTTAAGTTATCATTTGTAATTGTGAACGTGTAAGGTGAAAATCTTATTTATATATATGTCTATAAATATAATAATTTCCACAAATTGTACAATTATCAGCAAACCATTAATAAGAATTTATGTTTTAAATTAAAGTAACTGCTTTGTCTAAGTCAGACTTCTGAAACTACTTTTGTCATATAACTTTGGATTTCTTGAAATTCAACATTAAGAAAAGATTTTTTAAGGAATACGGTGATTAATAAGTGTAGAGTTATATATTAGATCTATTAGTAATTCTTAAACTGAAGTCGAAACGCGCCAATACACCACTTCACGAACTTTCCACATATGAACTATCAAATATCTCCCTCCCACTCCCAACTCTCCCTGATAACGTTTTATATAATTTATGAATATAGTCGCGAATTTTGTCCCACAAAAGTCAACAATGGCACATTAAATTAATTTGTGGTCATATATATATAAACTTAGTTCTAAAACAGATTCACGTCAACCGATATTTGTATATTTATGTCTAATTTAAACATTTAACTTACAGTGCACAGATAAGTTATGGAACTTTTTAAATCTTTTCACAGATAACCTCGTTGCCATGTTACTGGGTCTACAGATAATTGTTACTTGAAAAAATCGGTAACATAGACATTCGAATATTTAATGTAATTTTGAATTTTAAAATTAGTAAGTAACTGTTCAAATATATTTTTTAACAGACAATAGAATCAGTTTGAAATAAGAGATGTTTGTGTATGTTGAACCTGTGCCGATAATTACGTAATACTCTACGATAATAATTATTCTATAACATAAAATGAGACGATATAAACGAATTCAGTCTAACCATAAAATATAATCTAGTTAATCTTAATTTATTTTATAAATACCATTGTTCGCTAACTATAAGACACGAAAAAGGCACTGCATTTTAGTATTTTTCTAATTATATTTCCTAGCACCTAAATATATACGAAATATACAAGATTTTAAAGTATAATAAATCTATGATAAGTCTGTGACAAAAATCAATTACAATACTTTAGTAGGCACAAAATTAATTTTTGTTAAAATTTTACTAAAAAATATGGAGACGAGTGAAGCATTCGTAGAAGTGACTAGGTTTTTTGGCTACCATTCAACGAATTATTACATTTCATCGACCGTAAATTGTAGGTTTAAAATGTTATGCCAAGTCAAACACTGTTTCAATAACATTCTTTTTTATTACCGAAATATGAGCAACAAAATGTCTGTAGAGATAATTTATTGAAAAATATATTTATAAAATTAATTCCTACTTCCCCTCTCAAATACACGTGACAGACAAATTTGAATTGGTACCTCTGATCGTTTTTCTGGAACGCTAAGCAGTCGATCTGCCCAATAGAATTAATTTTTCTTATCTTGTTTCCTCAGGCTTCCATTCGAATTACTACACACAAACACCTAATAATGTAACCTTTAGTTAATAATTCATAATATTTAATTTTTTTCAAACAATCCGTGTCCCGCGGTTTCGCTCGCCTTAATTTATCTCACAAAGCCTGACAGGTCTAGCACCATCTGTCAAACGCGCGTTCATAAAAACCGTGCCCACATTTTCAGCTGGTTTTTCTGTTTCCTAATTATACTTATAGCATGCCTCTTAAAAAATATTCAAATGGGTCAAGTCCTGAGTTTTAGTGAGACTAACAAACCTCATTTCATTAAATATATAGATAATTCAATAAGTAATAGTTTACTTGAAGTAAATAGAGTTTGAGATAAATAATCTAACGTGGAAGTCGCAACAGAACAGTCCTTTTCCGTGTCTTCAGCTAGAGAACAACACAATAGGAAAGTTTCAATTAATATCACAGTTGTATTTAAAAGTAGGACAAGTTCTACACCATCTAGAAACAGTAAGTCCTCGATACGTCCGCACACTGTCCAATATCTTGTCACCCGAAATA
>JAOSYY010000014.1:4679080-4691205 GCA_025727935.1 Hebomoia glaucippe | reverse complement strand
AACGTTCAATATCCTTAAGAGAATATTTGTGGCATAAAGTATTAAAATATATTCAAAGCAAATTGTTATTTTGATCTATTTTGCTACATTTTATTAAATTCGAAAAATAATGGACCAAATGTTGACGACTGCAATAGATATCGCTTTCCTGTACCGCTAAATAGAAATATAGAATTTTCACAGTTTTTCTATTCTTTCTCAGATAGACCTTGATACTTTTATAGCCAGGCCATGTGTATGGTGAAAATATCAGAAAGCCAGGGAGGTTTTTGTGGGTATTCCATTCTAGCATTAAGCGATTTCTGTCGTCCATGGACACCTCCAAGATCAGTAGATCTAGAAGACGCGTTACCAACTTTAAGGCCTTATTTTATTTTTATTTCGAGTATTCGAAAATTCATAGACTGAAACCGAAACACGCATAGCACTTTACGACTTTTCCATCTATGAACGGTGGTACATGACTCGGACGGAACTTATAAATTATTAGGAGTTCCTCCCACCACATTTATACTTGAAATGCCTGTGTTTTTGACACCAGTCCGGCCATATGCAGCCCGTACCCGAGGCAGAACACGAATTACATATTTTTAAATGCAACTGCGTTCCGACCGGGACTCAAAACCGGTGCTCTGGCGTCGCGGTTACCCAACCGCTAGGCTACAGAGCCCTTAAAAATTTCACTAACTTTGTTTAAATTTTGAATACATGTTCATCGAAGTAGTTAAACTACTTTTCGATAATGAAATAATAAAAAGCAGAACAGCAAATACACCTATACAAATACTCATAGGTTATGTTTATTGTCAAAATTCAAAAGCAAATATTAACAAAACTTCCTTGCGTACACTAACTCCGTTGGGAAGTAATAATTTATGAAGCTTGGCCTTTGTTACATTTTCATTTATTTGTGTGTATTGTATTATACATTTAAATAATAATTTTAGGTATTATTTGAAAATTTTGCGTTCTTGAATCCAATGGGACATACGGCCTTTCCTAATTAGGTTGTTTAAGAACGGTCTTCAATTATGTAAGACTAGTGTAATCGGTAAAATCAGAGGCGGTCGACCCAGATGGAGGTACTGAGACCAAATTCAGGACGTCCTAAGGAAAGACTACATCCAAAATGTGCGTAATTGACAAACGTGAGAGGAAACGAAAGAAGTTTGTTAGAATCGTAGCAGGTGGAAAGCCATAAGCTCTACCTACCCACACTTGAAAAGCGTGACTGTATGTATGTACGTATACAAGATGTTTAAGGACTGCTCCCAAAAACAAAGACATATGATAGTACTAACGACACCTTTGATGAAGGGACGGAACAAAGTTCGATCTTGACTAAAAAAAATCATAATTTTATTAGCGTTATTTCGCTCCATCACGTTAGTCCAGCTGTTTTTGTTATCGTAATTCATTGCTGGTTCTTTTTTTAGTTACGTATTTTTCATGAAACTATCGTTTCATTTCGCTGTACTTACAAGATGAAGCGTAAATAATGCTAATAAAAAGTGTTAAAAATATATCTTTTTTAGTCAGGATCGATATTTTTCCGTCCCTTCATGAAAGGTGTCATTAGTACTATCACCAGTCTTCGTTTTAGGGGGCAGTCTCTAAACATCCTGTATATGTTAGATAGCTAGTCTATGCTTCTATTAAGTCAATGTTATTCGAATTTGATAACTTTCCTTTACTAAAGTAAACTAACGAGTAAGCTAATATCTATATAATTTATTATTATTCATATTTTTTATACTTCAATTGCACAGATTATATAAATAATTACATATATTAATACTATTTATAATGCTTTCATATCGGCATAATTGTTTTCACATTATGGACATGGTCTGGGTTGAATTGAATTTTTTGTGTTCTGCAGTTGAGCGATTTGCGTGAACAATTTGTTTTTGTTGGACAAGTATCTATTATTTTGTAATATCGTTAGAATTTTCGTTGGCAATATAAAACACGATATTCGTCATTTCAAATGGTACTATAAATCGATCAGGCTAATGTTTGAAACGGCTGGACTCACTATGATGAGATTTTTGCTGACAGCTGATGTTTTGGCGCATAACATGGCTTTTATTTCAACATTGCATGATAAATTAAAACAATCTGAATAGAACGAGTTCTCTGTTAGCCATATACCAAACTAGATGCCCCAGCAAACATAACTCTTTTTTTTAAATATAATATAGCCTAAAGCCTTCCTTGATAAATGTACTATCCAACACAGAAAGTTTTTTTCAAATCAGACCAGCGCTTCCTGAGATGACCGCGTTCAAATAAACAAACTTTTCAGCTTTATAAATTAGTATCTAATATATATTCTCGTATCACGATGTACGTAACTGAACGCCTCCGAAACGGCTCGACCGATTTTTATGAAATTTCATAAGATCATCATTTCATAAAAACATCTAATTTTCATCCCATTAAATGTTAACTGTAGTCCACCCCTATTTTTTTATGATATAACATATAAAAATACATACAACCCCAAATTTTCACGCCTCTACAATCAACCCATATGTCTTTTAGGCAAAACGACGTTTGCTGGGTCAAATAGTAGATTTATAGTAAGTAAAACCTTAAACCTATATAAAAATTCAACAGTGATATATTTGATGGAAGTATTCCCTAAAGCACCGTTAACTCGAGCAATAATCACGGAGCCATCGTAAAACGTTTTACTGGGAACCACTAACAAATTAGAAACACCAAATTTTACTCTCGATCAATGTACTTATAGAGATACACTATTGATAATAAAGTTCACTCTGTAATATTACACTGTTTATTTCATTGTTAGTAACGATACGTGGAATTATAGAACTAATAAAGAATTCATAACTGGCATATATGGCATAATGTATCTAATTTTCACTGGTATACAGAGTGGAGACCGCTCCGGAAAACGAAGACAGGTGATAGTATTAATGACACCTTTGATGATGGGACGGAAAAAGTCGATTCTGATTTAAAAGCAAAAAATATTTTTAAAACGTTTTATTAGCATTATTTACGCTCCATCGTGCTACATATATAGAAAAATAGTATTTTAAAATGAAAACAGTACTTTTTTTTTCTAAATGATTTCTGTATCGATCAACAATCTGAATTAGTTGACAATTTATTTATAAGCAAAGTCGCGAATAGAAACGAATCGTCTTCAAAAACTGTTAGTCTAAAATATCGCCGTCCACTTAACTATGAATTTAATGAATTTTAAATGAAATAATTCACCAACTTAAATTGAAGGAGAGAACAAAGTGCCAGAAAGTTAAGAGAAAAATGTTCTTTTAATAAAATATTCATTGTAAGCTCTACAGCGGAAGTTATAACTTATACCGACACTAGAAGTTAGTGTTTTAATCGCCGCAAAGTTTGCCACAGTTTATTACAAACAGTTGCGAAATAATTAACAAGGCTACACTATTCAAATGCTATATAAACAAAGTGTACATAATAATAGGCTATATAAACAAATATGTCTATCTATAACATTAGCTGTATGTCGTTAAAAGTCCCGTTGAAACCGTTTCAGCTGTTTCAAAGGTTAGCCGACACATACTAACAGATAAACAGACAGACAAAATATATAAATTATGTTCCTGTTCCATGGATCGTACTTTCATATTAGTTGGATGTTAGTGTGATATTAAAAAGACACTACAATTTCATGTATTTGCATTTGATATCTTAATAGATATATATTTCTTGTGTCCATGTGTTTGTCACTAAAGGGCTGGACCGATTTTCATGAATTTTTTTGTGCGTGTTTAAGGGGATTCGAGAATTGTTTAGATTTTATTTTATGCGATAGGAAGGCAAACGAGCGTACACTTCAATAAGATTAAGAGATTTCTGTCGCCCATGAACACCTCCAAGATCAGTAGGTCTAGAAGACGCGTTGCCAACATTAAGGCCTTATTTTATTTTTATTTCGAGTAATCGCAACTGTGTTCCGAATGGGGGATGAACCTGGTGCTATGGCGTCGCGCTTACTTTACCCAACCACTAGGCTACAGAACCCTTAAAATTCACTATGCACTCAATATTCACAATTTGGTCCAATAATTGAAAAACAAATATATTTAAGCCGATTGTACAAGACGTCTGTCGCAGTAGCAGACCCCAAAGAAATTATCCTGTATTATACTAACAATTAATAGGTATAACAGACAAACGAATCCCTTAAGCAAATTTGTTAACCAAAATTTGAAAACGAAAATATTAAGATATACCCGCAAATTCAGTATGAAAGTCGGCTTTAAATGAAATTATTTACAGCAAACATATATTTTAATTAATGAAAAGCATAATGTAAAAAAAAATGTCAAGTCCCTCGACCTGAAAAACATTGTCATTCTTTATGGAAATCTACTAATGAAATGACATGGTGTATAATTTTATTTGTTGTGATGAATAAAAAATGAGTCAACCACAAGAACTCCGTTTACATAATCAGCCGTAAAGTATTTCTCATTCATATATTTTTCGAGATAAAAATCGTTCTGCAAAGAAGTGACGTCATTACATCTAGGTTAAACGTTTGAGACAATCTATGGGTATTCGTTTATAGAAATATTAAGTAAAACGAAGTAATTTAAACACTTTAGTTCGATAATTTATTAGAAACTCCTAAAGCCCTTGATTTCGAACGGGTTCTTTGTATGTTTTGATTATTTCATGCAGAACCCTAAATTTATTATTTTTTTAAATAAATGCACTAAAACTTTAGTTAAGTGACAGTGGAAGTTGTGTCTAAATCGATCTAATTGATTACAAGATTATTCTCCACACACAGGCGTGAAAAAATTTTACAATTTATGTTTTTTTTCTATATATCGTATAGGCTCGTACTTCTAAATACGTTGTCAAGAATATTCTAATTTTAGCATTTCAAAACGATGGTATAATTTTGTTTATCACTTTTTAGGTATAAAAATTACATTCTAATAAAAAAAATTGATATTTTTTCCGTAAGCTGTTCTGGGCTAAACTCACTTCATTGCATTTTTTTAGGACGTTCGCGTTGAACCAATCTGATTTAGAAAATAGAGTAATGAAAATCAAATAAATTCAAAATTCAGTTTTATAATAGAGATTACTAATGTTAAAAAAGGAGGCATTTTGGTTTTTTATATATTATCTGTGAATTTATGTAACAATGTAAGGAACCTCGAATTAAAATAAATAAATAATGATTAGCAGATCGTCACTAACTAACAAATTATATAATATGGTCAAGCCATTATGGTTGGCAACGAATCGCTTACTACCAGGTGAACTATAGTATAAAAAAGCAGATATTTCTAGGAAGGGGCAATTCAAGCGGATTTATTGCAAACATGTACACACAATACACACACACACAAACCCCCACATACACACACACACACCCGCCATCACCCTTATCAGCAAACGTAAGCAAAGTAAACATTTTTCAATTAACATATCGATTTTTTAATGATTCGTGATCAGAACTTCAATCTAAGAATTGTCTAGACCTCTCTAACTTCCATTTCATCCAAAACAAACCAAAGACCCCCCTCATAGTGCACACGTAATACTTGAACGACCCCTAACGATGATGGACAGACAAGTCTTTTTTTAAACGTATCTGTGGATTAACTAAACAATAGAAGGAAGTATAGCTAATATTTTTACTTTTAAACCAAATTGCGATATAATGACATAAGTATCGTAATAAGAGATAATGCCGTCAATTGCAAGTAATTATTGCAATTATAGTAAAACAACGGATGATCAGTGAATTTGAAATGGTGTTATAAGCTAATTAAATGTTTTGTTTAAAAATGTCTACAAATACGACATAGTTGATTTTCGTGAACAATGCATTTATCGACTAGCGGTGCCACGCGGTTTCGCTCGGTCACAATATCTTTGTATATTACACTAGATTCTGCCAACGGCTCCGTTCGCGTTCATTTCAATTTTTACACCTTGTGTGACATTACTTTTTTAATTACTTTTAATAAGGATCCCATTTTTTTTAAATATAATTAACATTGGCCGAAGACTTTGTTGGTTTGTTTGAACGCGGTAATCTCAGGAACCGCCGTGCCGATTTGATTTTTTTTTCAGCGTTGTATAATACATTTATTGAGGAAGACTATAATAGGCTATATTATATTTAAAAAAACAGGGTTGTATGTATTTATATATACAGTATCGTAATAAATAGAAATTTTGTCCAAAAAATATAAACAATATTAGAGGTGTATAATCCTTATAACTTAACGGTATGAAAAATAGATAGTAGCCTATTCTCAGACCTACTGAATTTGCGTATAAAGTTTCATGAGAATCGGTCTAGCCCTTTCGGAGGAGTATGGGAACGATAATTGTGACACGAGAATTTTATATATTAGATTAGATTATATATTAGAACATCATAATAGGCAAGGTAACATATTAAACGGCTCATATTAATATGAATGTCCCATATAACTTAGGTATGAAGTTTCAACAAGTTGGTAGTCTATAAATTTTCAACTATCGCGTTTGAAACATTAACCAAACAGAGAATATGTGACCCAGCGCTAGTGTGAGTTCGATATTAAGCGTCGAATGTTGGAATATATTAATCTACTTTTATTAAGGATCACGAATTATGGTTCAATTGGTACGTTAAAAGGTTTTATGAGGATTTTCGAATGCAGACTTTTAATTTTGCTTTTATTTATAATGCCTGTATAGAGTTTTGATTACGTATAGAAGCCATATTAGTGAAAAATTTTAGGTAATGAACAATTATACTATGTAAAAATGATCTAATTAAAAATAAAGCATACCTTGGGTGAAATCTGGAAGCTTTTTTGAAAGCTGGCTAAATTTTTCACGTTTTTGCCAATGCAATAATAATGATTTCTGGCTGTGGTTAAGGAGGGAACCTTGCCTGATAAATTTTATAAAAAAAACTATTCGGAGCTTATAGGTAATTATAGGCAAAATTCATCCAAGATTATTAATCCATTTTCACTCGACATACTAACATATAACCTTTTTAATATATAATCTTATTTCAAAATCTACTTTATTGCTACAATGAATATGTCGTCTTCATAGATACATAAGCTAAAATCGATTCACCTTTTTTCATCGTGAATCCTTATCAAATATTCATAACAAAGTTAGAATTTTTAATTTAATATCAACCGGTTCGACGTACATACTAAAATTCTTTTACCAAACCACTTAAAAGCTGTGAAAATTCTATTTTTATATACCCCTTTTATAGGACAAAGGTTTTAAACTCAATTCAGCTTTTTTCAGCTTTTAAAAAGCATTAGACGCGCTGTCATCAACTAGATACTATCTTTGTCTAGAAAATTTCTCAGACTCTACCGAAAGCTCTCTAAAAGTTTCTGAATAAAATTCAGTTCTGGCTGTTTTTATCTTCATTATTCTTTTGGTAAACATTTTGCCGTCAGGAATGATAGCATTATCGTCGTAATGAATATCCTATCGGCTGAATAAATTGTTACAGTAGAAGACGCCATATTATATAAGCTAATATAGGGGAAAACTTAAATTCGTTCAATTAGTGCTAGTTATAATCATTTGGAAAGGACCAAAGGATTATAAATATATACCTACAAGTAGAAAATATAAATAAAACTCAAATGTCTCTCGGAACCGTATAATTGCATTTTTCTAAATACATAAGAAAGTGTAGACCAACAAAGACACAATTCATAAAATTTTGGCTGTGTATCTGTTTCTGCCAAATAATAAGGCATACTTTTATCTCTATATCCTAATAATAATTAAATACTCCTGAACACAGCACGTATTGTCAGAAGGTTTCTTTCTCTGCGGCCCTAACCATCGGTAGCTAGGGCCAAACTGCGCTGCAAGTGGTCTTCCAGATCACTTTTATATTTATTTTATAAAAAACTTAATTGAGAAATTAAATATATGAGAGATCAGATAGCACCAAATATTTTTTTTTATTTTTCAAGTCCCTTTTGCAAGACCAATTTTAGTATGATTCTATTTTTAAATTTCATCAAACTGTTGTTTTTATTTTGGTATCATAAATTCTCAAGTAGCTATTATGACTTGAGTCTCGTCTTCGAATACGGGTATTAAAGTCTTAAAGACATATGTTCCAAATCTTCTTTACTTCATAGAAATCCTTATAAGCTTTGTATTAAAATTATAAACATTTGCTTATCTAACATCATTAGTGTTTGTGAATTTCTCGTTAGGTCATTATTAAACAGATAATATGTAGGAACTTAATAGGATTATTGTACACTACAAACGTTATTAACAAGATTACAGATCATTATCGCTAAATCTCCAGTCCATATTGGAAAAGAAAATTAATTTTCACTATATGGCTTCAATTGTTATTCTTAGCTAAGTAATTGTATAATGGATTGTCTGTTATAGTTTTAAAACTTAGTATACTGTTTATTACCCCGATTAAAATTGAAGTATCATTTTGGATGCTTGGCCAGACACTTTTCGAACTTATCGGATTATTTATGAATTTCAAAATGCGTAACCATGTATGATGTTGAAACAATATTTGGTATAAATACAGTTCTAATAGCTTGGTACTAGATTATTATACACGAAACCCCAGTCGTTGAAAATGGAAATTTAGAGACGTCATGGATTTTTTACCATAGGAAGATCACCGAGCATGCCGTCACAGGAAGCGATAGCTTGTCGCCCATGGGCGTGTTCTAGTATATCTAGGTGACACGTTGCCAACCTTAAGGCCTTAGTCTTATTATATCGTTTGTCACTTTTAGAAACGTTTTGATGTTAGCATTTTCATTTCAAGTTTTCGGAAATTCATAGACTAAAGCACGGCACTTCACGACTTTTTCATCTATCACAATTAAATTTACAATATAAATGTTCTTTTTCGCATGTTTATTTGTATCAGTCTATTAAAACCACTAATAATAGATATACATATTTCTCGTCAAAAATAATAAAAAACTTACTAATATGATAAATGCGATATTATGTATTAAAAGTATATTAATCGTATTAAACAATTAATCAGAACAACACATATGTTATAATTTATAAAGATATTGTGACACGAGTAAAACCACGGAGCACCGCCAGTATTACGTGTGTACTTCATATAAATTTTAACTGTGTCAAATCTCACTCTCGTTGCCTCAGAATTTTAGTGAACGAATCAGTGCATAAAATGAGAAATCATTGTCTTTGATGATTATAGACACAATGTAACTAACTGTGATTCAACAGCGAAAACGTTACTTGACTCGTCATCCCTTAAGCCTACAATGAAAATTACTGATAAAGGAAAAATTTTATCAAAGGAATATTTTACGCTATGAAGAGTGCGAACACTCTTGCTTCCTTTAATCACGACTCCATTGCAAATTGAGAACCTTTAATGTTACAAGAACAAGGAAGAAAACGTCCCGTTTGTTACAAAACATTTATAATAACGCAGTTTAATGCTATCTACATAGTATTATGTTTATATTTTCATTAGTAAAAATGTGATGTTTCAAAACTATTATACGATATAATAAACGTTCAGGGATCAAAAATAAAAAATATTTTTGTTACAAGATTTTTTCCAAAAAATTATTTATTGACTTAACTGTATGACACTCAATTATGCTGTCAATTTTGCTACAAACATTGTTTTCTTCTTTATGCGTCAGTTATCAATAAATCCGATATACAGAATGTTTAGGGACTACTCCCGATAACAAAGACGGGTGATAGTACCAAAGATAGCTTTGATGAAGGGACGGAAAAAAATGGATTCTGACTAAAAAAGACATATTTTTAACACTTTTAGCATTAGTTACGTTCCATCTTGTAAGTACAGCTAAATGAAACGATAGTTTCATAAAAAATACCAAAAAAAGAACCAGCAATGAAGCATGATAACAAAAACATCTGGACTAACATGATGGAACGAAATAAGGCTAATAAAACGTTTTAATATTATGAATTTTTTTTTCTACATCAAAGGTGTCAGTAGTACTATCACCTGTCTTCGTTTTCGGGATTAGTCCCCAAACATCCTGTATTTTATATATTTACAACTTTAAATATTATTTGAAGGCATTTTTTATTTCATTCATAGTAGTTTCACAAAACAAAAATGTGTATGTTTGTATACACATGTTCACCAAATGATAAACGAAACGACGATAATCGTTACTTACCTGTACCATGAAACTCAATGACAGACGTTTTTTTTAAACATTGCAGTTGATAAGGACGGATATATAATATATATTTTGTAGTATGGCAAAGTAACAGCAAAAATCAGTTTGATTACATTTTTTACGTCTTGTTGACCTTATTATTTTTGTAGTGCTGACAGTCCAATGTTATTTAGAAAAACCGACCAATCTCCTTTTCTTTTCACGGGTAAATTTTAAATTGCACAAAAATTATAGTGAGATATTTTGTTATCTACCATTTTTGCCACTCCATTTGTTACGAAAGAACCAAAAATATTTTCCAACCATGTTTTCAGGCGGACAGAAACAGAATTAACTTTTCAACGTTACAAAAAAAACCCAACTCGCTAGGAAATGCAACATCTAACGCTTTTCCGTTGATTTAAAAAAACTGACGAAACCATTTTGCGAAAATATGGTTAACTTATATGAAATCTGGGTACGAGAGATATTTTGTACGCTGAAAATTCGTCCCTTGAGGACCAAACGCGTAGTGAACAATTTATAACATGAGACACAATGCCATTAGCAATAACATATTGCAATATTATCTAGGCTTTTAAAGAACCTGTAACTGAATGGAAAACGAGTAGTATCATATGATTACGCATTAAAATGTTAAATGCAACAAAAACATATAACAAGTGTTTAAAAAACATATTATTATGACGTATTATTGCAACATAATATTATGTTTAATATTATATTTTGTTTTTTTTTCTTACCAAGACCGTTCTCAACACAAGCGAAGCCGCGAGTAAAGGCCAATTATGTACATAAGATTTATGGTTATATGTGTACTAATTTTAGGAAGGCAATTTGTGATACATTGCGTCGTTTTAATATCACCCGATAAAGCATAACTTTGTTATTGTAACGTAATATTAACACAAAAATGACAGCCAGCTACTAAGTTGCTACGAAAACGTTTAACAAAGCAGTAATAAAATTTGTTGGCGCCATAACAAAACAAGATCAGATATGCCGTTCATAATTTCCTCATAAAACACGTGAAGCAATAATTTAAGTTAAAGGTTGTTTCTTCCAGAACAAACGTATGAGTATTTTTAAATAACTTTTTTTTAAAAAACCGAGTCTCATTGCACATTCGGATCTCCTAAACAGGTACATCTATCGATATTCGTAATTTATGACGATTATCAATAATTTATTATAAGAATCGTCGGGTTTGATATTTACATATTATTTTGGCGTTAAACTTGAATTTTTTTTTAATTATTAGAATTATGATAATGTTATGAAAAAGTCTAAATGAATGTTTAATTATATATGGAGGCAATTGTAATCTGTCATACCCTACATTGTTGTACTATATCAAACGCGTTCGTCCGAAGCGTCATCCTCGAATTATTAAAATTGTTCCATCATATTGTTAGCGGCCATATTGGCAAAGTTACTAACTGAAGTTCGCCGTTAATTTGAATAGCTCAGGGACATCAAACACTTTCTTTGATACATTTTTTTCATTGTTTCATTAGAATCACTAAAAATATAATCAAACGCTTTAAACTTCTGAAAAGGTTCCGGAGCAAAATTGTTTTGTTTTCATAATCACGATCGAGTGTTTACGTACGTTTTAAGAATATAATAAAAATATATACGTCTATTTATCCCCAATTCCTCGCACCGTATAAAAATCCTCTACGAAAATAACACGATATCGCCGTTAGATCTCTTTTTCATGAGTCCATTTGGCAACCCCACGTATGTAGATCGTAAAACTCGCAATGACTATGCTTTATACAAACCAGCTTCCAACTGCGAAGGGATTCTTCCCATGTGTGCGTACCCAATTGCAAGTGTGTGAGTTATACATGGATATAAATTAAGAAAGTATTTTTTATGTCTGAAACAACCGAATGTTAATGG
>JAOSYY010000014.1:4633364-4656512 GCA_025727935.1 Hebomoia glaucippe | reverse complement strand
GTGACGTCACACTCGCCGCCATGACACTTCGAACTGTTTTGGCGCACTATTGAAAATATATTAGAAAAATAGCTATACATCTCGTTATTAATTATTTTATTACCAAAGTAAAGGTTTTTTTTTTCATTATTAGTAAAAGTGTATCCACATTACAGTAGTTGATTTCAAAATCTTTCATCACGTCTATTGTATTATATGACGAAGTTTGTTATCACTAGTCTAACATCATATCATCTAGACATGAAATATCGGTCCAATATTTAGTGCAGTGTTCTTGTTATATCAGTTATTGAAATACCCTTCTCAATTCACGAAATAATTCGATTATTGATTTGGCGTCGGAGTACAATTGCTACAGTCTTCATCTATAGATACAATAACATGCTTAAGTAGAAATTCAAATATTGAATTGACATAACTTAGTTCAATTTTGCTTCTTAATATCACGTAACGTAACAAGGAATACTGTGATGCGAGCAGACTAGCTTCCCTTTTTCCTTTTTATACAACACCTGAAGAAATTTCTTAAAACAACGTGATTATGTACCATTAAGATGAACATAGAATTTCAGAATACTTGTTTTAAATCAATATTTAGGCGTTTCGTTACGTTATTCTCTAATTCTTAGGAATTCTTTCAAAAGCACAATAGTTATTGAAATTTAAATACGTAAATAATTCTTTAATGTCAGGCTTTCAGACTGCATGCCGACTTTTCGCCACATTGAAAATAATATTTGCAAAATTGAAACGGGATAGATATAATTCTAAAATATTTCACCTTCAAAACCCTTACCTAGAATTCCACACCTTCGAGTTTTATTTAATAATCCCATACTGGCCGTCGGTAAATTCAGTTATCCGATTATTGGAATTCTATAAAGGTATCAGACAAAGAGAAAAATCATTTACGACACACGAGAATGAGATAGGAAATTGTCAAAGATATAATTTGGATTGGATACTAATAGCGCTAAGCTGAGTTAATGCTTTTTTAAAACGACCCTAAAGCCGAGGGACTAACGACGATGAAATTAGCCTAACGTCAATCGATACTGGCACAGATAAAAAACAGCCAAGTTCGAAGCTGGTTTATCCTCCTTTGGTTCCCTATATTTTTTTAATTAAGATTGTTTGGTCAAATACATTTAAATGAGTTAATATAAGATGTTTGGGTCATATAACTCTTTTTCTCTGCGATAGAAAGGCAAACGAGCATACAGTTCACTTATATTAAACGATTTCCGTCGCCAATGGACACCTCCAAGATCAGTAGATCTAGAAGAAGCGTTGGCAACCTTAAAGCCTTATTTTATTTTTATTTCGGGTGTTCGGAATTTCATGGACTGAAATCGAAACGCGCATAGTAGTTCACGACTTTTCCATCTAGCAACGGTAGTACGTGACCCAAACGGAACTTATAAATCGTTAGGAGTTCCTCCCACCACATTTAATACTCGAAATGCCTGTGTTTGTGACACTCGTCCGGCTACAGGCAGCCCGTATCCAAGGCAGAACTCAAATTACATGTTTTTAAATGCAACTGCGTTCCGACCGGGAGCCGAACCCGATGCTCTGGCGTCGCAGCTAGCCATTAGGCTACAGAGCCCTCGAAAGCTTGTGTCTATTCGAAAACTATCATATTTAACGCTCAAACAGTATTTAATCTTTCAAAAATGCCTTACTTTGGAGGTTGTTTCTGTTAACTGTGTTTTAAGCCGCTATGCATAAAGAGGGATGTTATAAGTCTCACGAGTCGGTCTGTATGTAATATTGTAGCTCCTAAACGAATCGACTGTTCTTAATACAATTTTTCCAATTTGAAAACTTACGTGATCGACGAGGATTTTAGCTAAAAACTATGAATATTTCTCGTCGAACGTAAGTTAACACTTTACTGAGTTATCAATTGTTTATAAAGACTTTCGAATATACAAATCTATAATTAATATTAACCAGCTGAAGAGTTTGTTTGTTTGAACGCGTTAATATCAAAAACCGCTGGTCTGATTTCAAAAATTGTTTCAGTGTTGGATAGTACATATATCAAAAAATATTGATCTAAAAGTCCAATAATGTAACCCAGGGTGTTAAAAAGGAAATGAACAAGAACGAAGCCACTGGCAGAAGCTAATAGTGAGAAATAATATCTAAATCAAACAAACTCCAGTTGATTATCAAATCGAACACAATCAAGCAATTTGTACTTACGTAAGTTATGAATTAATCTAAGCGAAATAGAACGTTTCAATTTAATCAGTATTAAGAAAGGTAACAGGTACATAACATTAATTAATCCTCATGCCAGTATTGATGCAAATTGAATTCCTTTCAGCAAGTTTCTCTGTGAATTACAGTTTACTGATGTTAAGAAACATTAGACATCGTTTGAGTTGTATAGTTGAAACTGTTCATATATTGTGTACATTAGCAATGCATTCATGTAATACTAGCTTCTGGCAGCGGCTTTGCTCGTGTTCATTTCGATAATTACACCTTGTGTTACATCATTGGACTTTTAGTAAGGATGCCTATAAATAAACAAAGTATATTCAACTTTCAACATTTTCACCATTCTTTGTAAGCACAGCTTAAGATTGCATGTTATAAAGCTTAAAGATAAAAAAAGCTTTTTTAACAATCTCTAAAACTCAGAAATTTAAACAACTAAAAAGCCATATATTTATGTCCGATTGCCTCACACTACATATTTTATTGAAATATTTATGACATCAAACGTTCAGTTATAAAAATGTGCTTTGAATTTCATGCAATTGACAGATTTGCTTTACTAGCGAGGCATGCAGTCTGTCAAAATAGCATCGAAGCTCTTCTGGAACTGGAATTTATTTCATCTTGAAACAAGACATTAATAACTATGAATAATTTAAACTTGAAATTGTCTATCGTTGGGGATAGCCGGCTCAATGAACAGAGAATTCTGAAGTGATATATATTGCAGCGAATAAATAACATAATATTATGAGATATATTCTAGAAACTCGTAGGTTTATTGTGATAACTATATCTCTTAACTTGCTCAAAGTATATTTTATTTAGACTTTTTGAGTATTAAAAAAGTTATTTATTAATTACAGCTAAAAACCAATCACGTCAGCATCGATATCAACCAACGGTGGATCCAGGGGAGGAGGGGTCATGGGGGTCATGACCCCCTCCTAAGTTCTGTGTTTTTGAGATTCTGTGAGTGATCATGCTTCTCTGGACGTCTTCAAGAGATGGCAATATGTAAGCGTATGTTTACTTTTTACTTGTATCTATTATTATCGAAATTAAATTATAAGTTCTTGACTTGACCCCGACTATGCGACTCCCTCATGGCTCCAAAACTGGAACCGCCCTTGTTATCAACCCGTTTATTCGGGAGTTATAATACCATACAGAGACAGACATGCAAAATTGATACCACCCCATTGTTAGAAAAGAATACGGCTAAGTAATTGTACTCGAAATACAACCAATCTAAACTACATATTTAAAGGTCTTTTTAATATTTATCAAGATTTTCAGTATGTCTTATACACGTTTTTTGTTCAATATTCATGAATTTTTGTACCGTTATACAGAATGCCAACACTCATACTCATATAATACAGAGTGAAACGAGATAATACAGGTGTTAGGGGACCGCTCCCGAAAACGAAGACAAATGGTAGTACTAATGACACCTTTGATGATGGGACGGAAAACCAAGCGATCCTGATTTAAAAAAATACATTTTTAAAACGTTTTATCAGCGTTATTTATGCTCCATCTTGTAAGTTCAGCTAAATGAAAGGAGAGTTTCATAAAAAAATACGTTACTTTACTAAAAAAAAGTACCAGCTATGAAGCATGATAACAAGAACAGCTGGACTAACATAACGGAGCGAAATAACGCTAATAAAACGTTTCAAAAATATGGTTTTTTTTTAGTCAAGGTCAATTTTTTTCCGTACCATCATCAAAGGTGTCATTAAACTATCATCTGTCTTCGTTTTGGGAGCGGTCCCCTAACATCCTGTATAAATTCTAAGGTTATAATTTTATATCAAAGTTGAATAAAGTTTAGAAATAACTATTTGTAGAACGGTGAAACAGATTCAATAAAACATACTTTGTAGTGCACACGGGGCCAGGAAATCAGCATTTTCGTATTTACAAATATTTTACGTAATAAAATTTATAGCTGTGATAGCTAAAATAGAAAGACAAATCTTAGGCCAGTTTTATTATAATTAACATGTACACAATACACAAAGTCTATATCAGGTACAAAATAAAAGATCAAGACGTAGCTCTGCCTACCCCTAATGGAAAAAGGCGTGATTGTATGTATGTATGTACTGAGAGATTGTTTATATAAATATGATATACTAGAAATAAAAATAAAATACGGTTGGCAACGTGTCTTCTACATCTACTGATTTTCCATGGGATGTGTCCATGGGCGACAAAAATCGCTTAATGTACGTGAACTGTATGCTCGTTTGCGTTCCTATCGCATAAAAAAATATGTTTGTTTCAACCAACTAGTCTCATTTTTAAAGTATCTTGATTAAACTAGTACCTGTATTTGTATTTTTTTTTTCTTGATTTTATAAGAAAATGTGCTCAAAACGAAGAAATATTCCTGTATTGATTTATATACAAACTTCACTCCTATCTTCCTTTATAATTCACAATTTCGCAGAAGTGGTTACGAAAAAAAAATACAGATAAAGGCAAAGTTAGCGTAATCTCAGGACTACTGTTCCCATATAACCACTAGTCTTTAATCGCCATTTTCGTAGCCACAAGACAAATACAGAACGTAGCCAACTCCACGAAACAAGTAACAAGGAAACCGTAAAAATTGTGCAGCAAGTCGTTAACAAACACTCTTGTTCTTTTCTTCTGTTTCGTTATAGTTCTAAGATAAGGAGTTGTTTGGCTAAAGATCTTGTTTAATTATCAGCTTTTACAAGGACAATACTCTCAGAATATTTTGATCGAAGAAATAAGGTTAAGTGAAAAAGCTATTGAAAAATATTTTTGTACGAAATTTACGATCCGGTAATTACATACGAATCGGTCGGGCCGTTTCAAAGGAATATGGAAACAAACATTGTGACACGAGAATTTTAAATATTAGATAACTTCTCGTACACAAACTTTGTATTTCTTAAACAAAATTATGTATAAATAGCGTGCTTGTAATCCGTTTTAACATATTTTATTAAAATACATGTTTTCTTGTCCTCATTTTCTTCATTAGTACACAGGCCTGGAGTTTTATGTTGATTGATAATAATGAGGATTAATGAACGCTTTTGTCATTTTAATTAAACAAATATTTATTCAAACCATTTACAGCCCACAGTTTACCGTTCGTAAATGAGAACTTTTGCTTATATTTTTTAATTAAACCTATATTAAAATTTAATATTGAGTTGAAGGCAGACGGAAACTTACACTCTGTTGAAATGTAACAATGTGAAAAACGGTGAATCTAAAAGATGCGTCTTGAAATATTAATTCTGTTAAACGGAGTACGAAGCGCCGATAAAATTAAATTTTAACATAATATTAAACTACCTTTACGAGTTCGCGTCTGTCGTACAAATTTATGCCCATAATTACAAGAAAGTTCATTCACTGTTAACTAAATTAACTTAGGTAATTTCATAATAACCTCAAAAGAAAACGCCTTGAACTTAATTAGAGCAAGCTAATTCAGACATGTTTGCTAATCGACCTGTTTAGGAGTTTAGTATTTTATCATCTTTACAAAAATAATATTTAGAATACTTGGAAATATACTAAAAATATGAAACTCAGTTTTATTAAATTTGAACGTATATAGAGTGGTATTATTATGTTTGACGTGTCACATGTCTGTCTTCATGCCTGTCTATGACCTCGTATCTGGGAAACGAAAAGCATGATTTTGAAAGAATTTTCTATTAAGGAAATTAGTATAAAGAAACGTAGTTTGTCCAAGACAAGATATAGAACGTATCATGACAAAACATCGTATATCAACTTAAAATATACGAGTACTTATTATTTTAATTAATGGATGGTCAATAAGCGGCAATTAGTTTAAACATAGTTTTGTCTCAATATGTTGGGCTCCTTTTATGAAGCCGGGGCATATCGCTAGTATATCACGTTGAACAGTAGTATGTAGTATTCTAATTTAAATAATTCCTTCCAAAAGTTAATTTCACAGTATTAAATAAGACCTCGAGGGCAATTGTTAATTTCGTAACTTTATCTACAATTAAGAAGGTCAAAGCTTTATAGCCTAACCTTCGCACTCATATTAATCTGTACGCAACCCTTGAAATTGGATATATTTAATCACCACTTCGCTTAATAAAAATAAAAAAAAATATTACTAGCTATTGCGGTCTTATCCGCGTTGAATTTACGGATATATGATAATCTATACTAATATAAAGCTGAGGAATTCGCTTGTTTAAACGCGCTAATCTTAGAAACTGCTGGCACGATTTGAAAAATTCTTTCAGTGTTGGATAGTACGTTTATCCAGGAAGGCTATATTATATTTTAAAAAAATAGGGATACTTATTAAAAGTTCAATAATGTAACCGAAGGTGTAAAAATCTAAATACGAGCAAAGCCGCTGGCAGTAGCTAGTAAATCTATAAAAGCTTATATAATTTCGAAGAAATATACCTGATGTATTTGCATTCAAAATGGAACTCTGTAATAAAAACTGGAAAGATTGTTGTCTGTATGATACTATTTTTTATGGTTTTTGTAAAATTGTTTTTAAATTATTAGTGTTTTTAACAGTCGTCGCTTTTTAAACATATCCTTATCATGTCTAGGTCAAAATTAATTTCAATTGTACGATTAAATATCAAAACTAATTTAAACTACACATTAGTGTTTAAAAAATAAACAGTAGCGCTATTTATTACTCTAGTCTAACACTTATTTCAGCGGAAATGAAACCTCCGAGTTAACAAAATAAACAAGAAAAAGCCAGGCAGATTATAATATTATTCGAAGTACGAAATATAATACGTAGTCTTTATAAAAGAGTATGAGCGTGAAAAATGTGTACCTGCAAAGGTTTTTACGAGGCAAAAAATAAAACCGAATTTTTATCTGGCGAAAATACTAGAGGAATATTAAGACGTATGATCACGTTGGCCGCTTTTATTAAATTCTTAAAATATTTTGAATTATATCAAGAATGAAATATGGTGATCTTGGAATTATGTTTTATTATATGTAAGCCGACTTGTTCGCCTGCGATTACGAAGATTGCTGATTTTATAACACAATTAAAACAGGTTTTAACGTATACAATTAAAAAACAGATCGTTCATAAGAATTGAAGTTTCTATAGATTTTCTTTTTGTATAGATAAATGAATTTAATATCAAAATAGCTACGTACATTTGAAAGTATATACGGTACGATCATTTGAAAATTACGCTAATAAAACGTTTTAAAAATGATAATAAATGATTTTGTTTTAGTCAGGATCGATTTTTTTTCCGTACCATAATCAAAGATGTCATGAGTACTATAATCTGTCTTCGTGTTCAGAAACGGTCCTCTAACACCTGTTATATAAAATTAATATTACTTAAATAAACTTTTAAATATGGTAGGGACACTTGTTGTGTTTAACATAAATAAATGAAATTAATAATAATTTAAATATGATAATGTAATTTGTCAAAACATGAAACGATCTTATTTTTATCATAAAATTCAAAAATTATTTCAAGAACTCACTGGATTTACGTATTCACAAAGTTTCGGAATGTTTAACATAATAATAACGTTATATATGCAAAAACGATGTCTATTCATACATTTGTAATGATCTCACAGAGCGACTTTGGAACTCTATAAAACACTATGGCCGATGCATTTTACATTAGATGCCAATAGCTACCCGCGTCTGCTTATTGTTCACTTTGCTTTCGGTTTTCGTTACACTGTATTGTATTTGAATATATTTAACCTTAGAAAAAATCGAAGTTTTCATTCGACATGACACGTTAAAATTACAATATTCAATTTCATTTTCAGACTCTTTTCATTGAGTTAAAAATATTACGAATTTATCACTCTGTCTTCGTTTATATGCTTACTACACTGACACACAATATTATTGAAATCGTTCTTAAAGTACTATTATACACTTTTATTGTAAGTACATATAATAGAAAATTAACCGCAGATGATTATATTTTGCAAAGAAACTTGATTAGCGCATAAAACTAAATACTAAAACTAATCGAATGTACTATTTTTGAAAGAAAGGCTCAATAAATTACAGAATATATAGCCTTCCAGAAATAAGCAGATCCTCTCCTAAATTTCGTGAACCATTTCAGAAATTCTGCTGTATAGAGTAAAAGTTACGGGTCTGTGTAAATTTGGCCCTCACTGACCGGCCTTGCAAACAAAGTTAAGACTGTCTGCTATTTCGAAGAGGGCTACATATAAATAAAAGATAGGATTACAAACAAAATCTCTCCCGAGTTCAAGAATTGTTCGCGAAATTTGAAAGTGCGCTATAAAATCGCCATTTTGCGAACAGATTTAAATTGCGATTGTGAATTAAGAATTTTGTGTTTTGATCAAACCTAAAGCTATTCTTTGAATTGCTTCCTTATTATATCTCCAATATTGAGCTAAATTAAATTTCGGGTGATGCCTCATTCAAAATCGTCATTTATATTGGCGAATCTTAATTATTTTCAATCTCGTTAATATTAATCGACTTGTTACTAAAAAATATGAAATCATTGAAAAACTGTAGTGAGTGTATACGAATTACATTTGGAAGGATATTAATACCTGAAAATGTAAAAGTTTTTTGTATGTTTATTTCTGTCCCGCGAAATATACGAATTGATTAGAAATCAAAATTACATATTTTCTAAACTGCATAACAGTATATAAAAAGATCTAATTTAACCAAAATCTAGTAATTGTCTATACTATCTACATTTCTACATTATTTTGTTTTTAATGTCAAATTTTATTTTTTAATAAATTAGGAGAAGATGATTTATTAATAAACACAATAACAACGATCCTAATTATTCTAACGGGATTCCGTTCAACCTATTTTTGGAATCAACACGGACGAAACCACGGCTCGGAGTTAGTACATACAAACTTAAATCAAGAACCTGTAGGAAGTCATATAACGTTCGCAAAGTACTTGAACATTTTTTGAACCATTAAAACCTTTCCCTTCACGAACATATAAATCGACACATGCAAAGTACATAAAACCTGCGAAAGGGGAACTTCCGAAGCGTATAATTTCGCTGGATTATTTTCAACAGCTCCCAAGTCACGTTATATTAATTAAGAAAGTAATATTATTTCTCACGCATATTCCATATCAAATTCTGGGGAGTACTTAACGTTATAAAGGGTTGAGCAGTGTAGCTTTTGCGTGTACCTAATAATTGCCAATTGGTTTCCAAGTAGTAAAACATTAATTTACATCTGATATTTTCTTCGACAAATGTTGTGTGATTTACGAGACCCAATTAAACATCTCTGTACAAAAAAAATATTGCATCACGTGTGTATTTTATAGAAGACCTTTTTAGTTGGAAATTGATAAAACATCTGTAAAAAATAATTCTGATTTCTCTATCCCACTTTAAATTGCGACGTATTTGTGTAGACGTGTATCCAAATACATCTGATATTATTAAGTAACTAGTGATGACCCGTGATTATATACGCGTCAACTTTATAAATGCACTATTTTGAAATTTATGATGGTTTAATGTATAACGGATGTTAGGGGACCACTCCCGAAAACGAAGACAGAAGATAGTACTCATGACACCTTTGATTATGCTACGGAAAAAAATCAAACCTGACTAAAAAAAAACATATTAGTAAAAGCTTTTATTAGCGTTATTTCGCTCCATCATGCAAGTCCAGCTGTTTTTCATATCATGCTTCATTCCTGGTTCTTTTTTTTAGTAATGTATTTTTTATGAAATTATCGTTTCATTTAGTTGTATCAACAGGATGGAGCGCAAATAATGCCAATAAATTGTTATAAAACATGTTGATTTTTTAATCAGAGTCGATTATATCCGTCCCATCATCAAAGGTGTCATTAGTACTATCATCTGTCTTCGTTTTCGGTAGGGGTCCTCTAACACCCAGTATAACAAAGTAGATGAAAAGTTACTGCTACTGCCTAACTACTATTAATAAAATATCGAGGAAACAAAAATATCATAAACAATGTTTCTGTTATGTATATCTATACATCCAGGTCTTTAAAAAAAGATTTGAACATTACATGGACACTTCAATTTTATTTATTACTGTTTTACTGATTATAAATCGTAACAATAATGTATATTAATATAATTTATTCATAATTAAAATTACTTTTTCGTCTACCATCTCCGATGAAGGGCGTGTCGTAAGTATCAAAATACCTGCGAACATGGCGGTCGCCTTTCGAATGTTGCCATACGGCTTCTTCCAATTCATCTACAAGTTCCATTGTAATTGGGCTGATCCTTACCTCATGTGTAAACCCAAAGAACGAAGATTGTTCCGATTCAAGGATATTTGACATCTAAAATATATATTTCTTTTATTATTTGTTTGTTCTTCAAACTTGTACAATTCAGACAGATATCGGCTCATTTTTTTACATCTGTTCAATGTACCAATTATCAGAAAAAGGGAAGTTTTTCTTTATCCCAAATACAAAACGTTATTTCAAATAATAAAATTTATTTATGGTCTATATGGCTATAAATAATCACGCTTATAATTTCCTTTGCAAATTGAACGAATATGTACAATTTTAATTATTCAATGAGATAGAACAGCACATTTTTTTGTGTGTTTATGTGAACCAAATTTCAAATACAGAAAAGACTTAAACTTTATTTGTTAACAGGAAAGAAGAAAATCTTTAAATTTAATAATAATCCCTGAAATAAAATTCATTTTTATCGTCATTATAAATAGAAAATGTAGCTTATATAATAGACCAATAGTTATTCAGTCGTTCATAATTCAGGATTAATGTGGTACTTTGAATAATTAAGCAAAAAAACGAACATATACCTATTAGTATTACCTATTACTACTTAACAAAGATCGTTAAGCGTATTGTATGCATGTTAAAACTTTCTTATAAAAAGAGGTCGCGTAGAGCAATTTTTTTTCGTTCATAAACGCGTATTTTTTTATGCGATAGGAAGGCTAACGATCATACAGTTCACATATATTAAGCGATGTCTGTCGCCTATGGACACCTCCAAGATCAGTAGACCTAGTAGACGCGTTGCCAGTCTTAAGACCTTATTTATTTTTATTTCGAGTAATCGGAAATTCATCAACTGACATCGAAACGCGCATAGCACTTCACGACTTTAAATGTTCCTATTCAACTTTATTAAATCAGTTATATGACTTCTAACTATTGAATACATTAAAATTATTTGATTTTAACTTAAAAATTATTGAAATTTTGGTAAAAATAAAAAGCACAAACTACTTCGTAAAGTGGAATACTTGAGGTAATTTCATTAAAACTTTAATTAGTAATCGAATGCAGAATTACATTAGCAACCGGAACTTATGAAAATTTAAATTCTTAGTCAAATTGTCTTAAAGATATTGATAACAAATACTCACCACTAAACCAAAAGTACCATAAACCAAAAACAGTATTAAACACAGCGCAATCTTCAAATACATTTCATCATATATAACAATAAAAATTTTAAAGCACAAGTTTACGACATTACACTATTTCTCCGTAATCTATACATATGAATAAAATTAAAGTGCCTGTGTGTAACATCAAAGCAACAAATTGTCTAAATTAGTATAAACTAGCTGACCCGGCGAACTTTGTTCCGCTTTAGAGACAGTAAATGATAGATTTTAAATGAAATATTAAGTTAAATTTTTTATTACGATAATAAAGAAATATAAATTAAAAAAATATATTTTTATGATTAACGAAAAAAGTTTAAAAGTCCTTTGTCCGTCTCCTGGTCCTAAACTTTCTCCCCACCAATTTTCAGCCAAATCGATTCAGTCGGTTTTGAGTTATAAGTAGTGTAACTAACACAACTTTCTTTTATATATATAAATATAGCATTTACAAGAGAGAGACAAAAACGAAATTTATAAAACCTTTGACGTGTCTGTTCTTGTTACTATTTAAAACGGCTAGACGCATTTTGATAGCACTCACTGGCATATGGCTAATGCTGTATGGAGTAACTCTTGCTATTATTACTTTATTTCATCAATCCATTATACCCAGCATCGTTGATTTAAAAACAGCGTGTGCATAAAATTTTGAGTGAAACCGTTGGATACGACCAGTACATAATAAAAGAACATAGTGCATTTTTCCTTATAAAACTTCATTTATATTCAAAGACAAACAAGCATAGTGCTTAAACAACTGTTACCAATATATTTTGATCTTCATATAGTAAAAATATTGATAAAAATATCATTCTTCATTAATAAATAGAAACACGTTCTAATAAAATCCCTAAATCACAAATTTATAAGCATTTTTTATACAAAACTCACTACTGCAGTTTTACTAACCTTATAAGCAAAGGTAAAATAAAATTAAAAACAAACACATACTTTTATAAAATATATTAACAAAATACTTATTACATTCTCAGTTTATAAACTATATAAACAAACAAATTTCTGAAATTTAACCAAAACAGCATTATGTAGTTTGAAAGTTTAATAATACTTAGTAAAATACCATGTATTTTAATTGATAAATGCCATCTTAATTCTTTCAACAACAAGATGTACTTAAAACCAAAAAGTATATTTTAGGTATAAAATGAATTTAATGGATTTTGATATTAGCTCTCCACAGATAGCAAAGTGTTAGCATATTGGAATTCTGGACTATTCTCATACTCGGACATATCAAGAGCGACTTCACAGCTCTCACGAACCACTGGCCTGGGGTCATTTAGGTACCTGGAATGAAAACAGCAAGTTACCAGCCACTGCTACTACTTTGTGCTGTTAAAAAGTTATTATAACACTAAAAGTGCATTAATTCAATTCATTTAAATGTTTTAAATAGGTATTCTATATAAAATTGTAGATTCTCTAAACATTTTTTCTGTGGCACTGTAGCCGTAAAACTAATAGGCCAATTTTGATTATATTTTATTGTTTTGAAGCTAATGACACTAAGATGATATATATAATATGATTCATTCTCACGACTTACTTACGATTTATAAAAGGAATTTACTATATAGTTTAAAATTTTTTTACTATTAGTTACTATTACGTTCTATTGTGAAGAAGTTGAACTATATTACGGTCATATTTCATGTCCTGTACCTCTTAAGAACCTCAATGCACTCTTCAGTAGCAATGGAACCCAGTGCCTCTGCAGCTTCATGACGAACCATTTCATGCTCGGCAATATCTTCTAACGTCTGTATTAAGAATGGAACACTGCGTTCGTCTTGCATTTGGCCAAAGATAAAGGCAACCTCATGGCGAAAAAGTGCACTGCTTGCTTTAAAACCTGTAAAAGATATTTAATTTTGATCAAGAGGATAACTTGTTATCGAAAAGAAGTCTAGACATCCATATCTAGATTAAAATAGCCAAAATAATTATTTTAATATCTATTTTTAAATCATATATTAAAATTCCATTATCAACATTTACATGAAGGCTCACTATAGGAATAATTTAGACATCTGTATAAAACCTAATGACTTATCTCTACCAATCATGAATTTTTAGAGATTACTGCACCAAACTAATTAAATAATTAGTTCAATTGAACACAGAAATAGCTATTTTCTGTGTTTTTGCCATTATTCTAGCAAAACCAAAATATTTCTCTATCCACAAACTATACAAGGCAATAAATAATCTTTTTTCACAAAATAAAGAGGATTACAAGGCTTCTAATATATTTTAAACTCACCTTCTCCTAAAGCATTAATACTTTCAGTAGTTCCCAAATTCCGCAGACTGAACATAGCCCTATATCTGTCAAATAATGTCTTACTTTCATCCATCATAACATTTTTCAATACCTCTACACTATTCTCACTGCTAGGTGGTGCTGGGTCTATTGACAGAAATTTACTTTTACTCAAGTTTTCTTTGCTTTGTTGTGACATCCAATTCAATCTTTGAAGTGCTATTTGACATGTCTCTGCTACTTCTATTGCTGGATCGTTTTGATATTTTTGCAATATCTCTAAAAGAAGAGGGTCACCAATAGCACCAAGTGCTTCACCTGTAATTTAAATATGAATGTTTGAAGTAAAATGCAATTGAATTTTACATATTTAATCTATCACATCACAAAATATCATAAGCAAATACTCGAAAATTTTACTATAATGATCTAATTTTATACTTACACAAGTACATTAAAAGTCAATGTTTTGGGTAACAAATACTATAGAGCAGAAATTAATAATTAATTTGTTAAGTATAAGTCACACACTATTTCTTATCTCATATCTAATAATATGCAGAATTTATCAAATACGTGAGGCACTTCAGTACGATAATACTAACCTGCTTCATGCCTAACGATCGGGTCTTGGTTTTTGTCCTCTAACACGCTTCTGAGAATAGGTATAGCCTTTTTATCCTGCATCTGACCAAGACAATACGCTAACTCATGTTTTAAGAGCACTGAATCATCATTAAAACATTCACTAATGCATTTTATTGCAGTTTCTCCACCGAGATTCCGAAGCGTGAATAAAGCTCTGAATCTCTCCTTCATTGGTCGTGTTGGATCGTTTAAAACATTCCCAATATTTTGGACAGCTTTTTCACTTATGTTTACCATTTTTAAATAAATACAAACTATTCACAACACTGAGAAATCAATACCAGCATGGGATTGTAAAAGAAAACACGACCATCTATTCCCCGGCAGACGTCAGACGATCATTGTCAGACTGTCAGTGTCCGTTTGATTAACGGTTATTGACAGTGACAATTAACCGAATTAAGGAAAGTTGTGCTCTATAAGTAACGTTAAGTGTTCACAGTTTCAATATGCTTATTGTAACGGTATTAATTAAATGAATAATAGTAGAAGCATTTACCGGTAATGGAATTATTTATTAAAAAATTGTTATAAGCAGGCTTTAACAAACATGAATATTTCATTACATTCCCATTTAAATTGTTATTATACAGTAGAACCGTAGTTAAACTTTGAATTACCAATATAAGTATTTCGAATAAATAATAGACTATATAAATAAAACGTCACATTTAGCGAAGTGCACACAAGGGTATATTTTTTATCTTAATAAAATATATCTAATTAGATACAAAAATATTTAAATGTTGATAACAAAAACCAATTGATTATTATACGAGCATCTCGTATAGTAAAAACGGATCGCAAAAAACAACTAAGTATACCACATTAGTTACGGTTCACGTGAAGGAGATTCAAATGTCAACATTTAATTTGTTCTATAATGTATATTGTCATGAGTTTCCTCGGTAGATATATGATAAATTTTACTAGCTCCTTATAAAATATAAAAATCAAAGACATAAAATAGCTCTAACAACATATGTCATACATATTTTCCCAATACTTTTTAACATTACAATTTTAAGAGTAGATACATCAAAAACATGTTTTAGCCATTTAGTAGATTACTATGGACATTTAGTGTATAATAAAATGAAATATAACTCTGTATTTTTGAAAAGTTAAGTAATTTTTAAGAAATTTAAGCAGAATGGGTCGGAACACGCCTCATGGGAGATGGTAAACCACAAACTAGAGAGTATATTATATTATACGTACCAACCATTAAGCCAAGAGCTCTTTGGAATCTCTGGGGGAAAGTATATTTAATGCACAGTACGTGATAATTTATGAGATAAATACTGAATCCTTTTTAAGGTGGAAATTTGCAATGGAATCTTAAATAAGTCAAATAAATTGTCCCACGTTTAAATACTTAAATATTCCATATTAAATCTGGAATTGTAATACACTATAATTCTTTACAAAAATATACTTAGTGACCAGCAAAATTGATTAACCTTCTTCTTTGTTGAAGCGATACAACATGAAAACCATAGCATATAAATAAATCTTTTATACACCACAATTCTAGATAAAAGGATTATTTAACTACCTACTGCGTATTCCGCAATAAAATGTGCATCTTGAAAGCAGACGGAATGATGTATTATGTAAGAAGCCATGAATAATTCATACAATTCAGCTTGTGGGGTCAATCGCGATAAACTAGCTTGTAGCACAGATTAAGAAGAATAGTTGGACAAAGCTAAAAACTCCTTTACCGAAATCGACTTTAGTTCAAAGCAAGGAGAGGTTATGGGCAATAAATAGTATGTATTTGTATACATTTTAAGCAAACTTGTTATATTAGATTAAATACACCGATACCCATCAAAAATCTTACTCTTTGGACTTTTAAGTGATAAATAAAATTTGAGATCTGATAATGTCGCTACTGTCATTTTATTAATCTGTACCATTACGATACATAAACATCACGTGACTATTGATTGGCATGTTTTTCTCCCGCCAAGTTTATTAGATGTTTTAGTGAGATTAATTGTCTTAAAGGTGCTCTAATATCTTAGGGCAATATTAATGACATTACTTATAGTTTTGCAGCAATCTGTAACATATTTCTTCTAAATCAATAAAATGGAATCCATAATCTACAATAAGTTTTTCCAATAAAACTAGATTACTGTCTATTCATTATTTATACAAAAATTCATTGTGTATTTTGTAATAGTCCTCAAACATTCTTAACATTCGAAACAAGCTATTATGGGGAAATTCAAGTAGTACATAAGCGGATTTATTACAATTATTTACTCCCCCCATTCCCTTTCCAGAAAAAAGTAAACAAAACTCTTACCTCCTCCCCTATGCTTACATAAACATATTTCTAATTATATATTGATTTAATAATTCATAATCAGAAGTTCATTCTAATCAATATCTAGACCCCCGCCAAACACCTGTCATCCAAAATAAGCAAAGCAAAGACTCCCCTATAGTGCTTACGTAATACTTATACGGCCCTTATGCATCTACAACCGACTATAAATTAATCTGTAATAAGAATCTGCTACTACAGCGTTAATTGAAACTTATTCAAATGTTTATTGCTAATCAGTGATCTACTGTTTTGCGAAGTTATTCGTGACCCTGCGGTCATCGGCAATAAAAGTTACCCATTACGCAAAATTCATAAATAACTTTATTTGAAAATAATCTATCCAAGTCAAAGTTTATTTCTGGGAACTGTAATATATACTCATTAATAGTGTGTAATTTTGACAGGTTCACCGAATAGATAAGTTGTGTATCTGTATAGATAAAATATTAAATTTCTTTGAATATAATCTTTTTAGGTATATAAGATTCATCTATATAAAACTAAAATTGTCAAAACTATTGATTTACTCTAAATACATATATACGAAATAAATATATAATTTATTTATAAGCGAAAGAAAAGATATTTGTTTGTCTGTTCCTTTCTTTGGCTAATATTTAAAACGGCTGCAAGGATTTTAACGACACTTTCAGAAGCATATAGCTACTTATATAAAGAGTAACTTACGCTTATGATTTTATTATCATCTTTTTGGATACAAAAAACCAACAAGGGTCAAACCATAGAGCTTGTACATAATAAAAACCAAAGGTTAACTAAAAATTACGATCTCAAAGATCTTAATGCTATTAAAATTTAAGATTACTGCGATTAAGTCGCCTACGTACTGGGATAAACGCATAATTGCGAGTTCTGTCATTTTTAATAAATTAGATTTTAACAATTGTTATATATTTAGAGCTGTTCGTACTTTTAACGTTTTATTGCGCCGTTAGTAGTCTTAAATTGTAATAATTTTTCAGTTTCACTAAATGTCGAATCATGAAAAATAACGTAAAAAATCTATCTACTTATCGCACGAAGAAAATATATTAAGCGTTTATATCCATTGGTAAAATAATTACGCTGCCAAATTACTAAAATAACAATGGCTAAAAAATTGTATTGATAACACGAACAAAGCTACATGAATGAGAACTAAAAAAAAATACAAAAAATAAAACTCAACCAGAAGTACATACGCAGTTGAGTGCTTCATTAAGTGTCTATTTGAATTGAAATAAGATTTTATAACGCAAATCGATAATAAGAAAGATCATAAACAAGTCAACATGTCATGACCATTGAGATCAGTTATATACGAAACACGATTGGTATTAGTCGTGAACTTGTGATATATATAGCGAATCAAACGCGAAAATGTAAGTTCAATATTTTTAAAATAACACAATTCGTGCCAATTCTTTTGTGCGATATCAAAGTATATAAACGGTGAAGATAACACGCCGCTACCGTTCAGTATTTTGTCAATAGTTTTATATACTTTTTTGTTTTCACGAGAGTCACACAAAAGAATCTCTTTATTCGGTACTGGTGACTGCGACTGCCGATCGGAAAGCAGGAAAAACATCGTGCTTATATAATTAATAGAAATCATACAATTAAAATATAAATAACCTGTCTTGATTCGAAACCGCATATTATTTGTTTTTTGTCGAAAAACTATTATACAGCTGAAATGCTCTCCATAAAAAAATCGAAATATTTTTTTTCATTACGTATCGCGACAGACTTTATATATAATTATCGAATGTGTGGGCGTTAAAAAAGATATGGGAACGTAACATATGTATTCCTCCAAAGTTTTTAAGTGATAATCGAATTTTAACTATCGATCATGATAAATATTAATAAAAATCACTTTTAAGTATATAAGTCGTGTTACATTTGTTAAGCACAGCAGACATTGCTTAATAATTATTACGACAAATGTAAGTATATTGTTTTCATTTATAATTTTTAAGTAAATATTTGTACTTATCAGACAAACATAAGAATCACATGCCTGCGTATTCTTGTATAAACAGGATTACTCGACCACATGACTACAGTCAGTGTTCAAACAAAATTATTAAATTGTTTGAACTCATACAACTGTATATTTGCCCTGATTATATCAGTTTCAAATGTAATATTTATTTTAGGAGTTCATTTGATAAGTAGAGTTCAAAGTGGTTATACAACATATAACTTCAACGTCGAAAAGAGATTAAAATACTCGTAAGTATTATGTTATAACTTAGTTAAACAACGAAATTAACATGCTTTAAATAACTTTGATAATGAAGAAATGGCTAAATAAATTTGATTAGAAAATAATTTTCGCTACAATTCGGAAATTCGAATATATGCGAAAAGAAAAAAAGGCCTTTTCAAATGCCCTGCCTTGCAATATGTTAAATTTACGGTTTTGTACTCAAAATAACAGCCAGTGAAAGTCTTGTTAAAACCGATCCAAACCTTTCGGGCTTATTAAACACCCAGATAAACGAAAAAATTAAATTGAATTTTTAGTGTTATTTCGAATATTTAATAATAAAAAGCTGTTAGTTTTATAATGTAAATATACACTTTATCATTTGTAAAGAGAAGCCAATTCCAGGTCATCAATTGGCCGAGTTGAAAAATCGATCACACATAAACCAAAATTTACGAACACTTCATTGTAGTTTACGTGCAAATATTTGCACAATCGAGGTCGTGTTATATTTGTTTGTGGCCAAATAACATAGTATTAGCCATCGAACAACATAGTACGACAGTTTAAACATTCGTAAAGCGTACTTAATTCGCAATATATTCAAAATTGGACACTTTCCAAAGTACATTAATATATAATAATATCCTTAAATCTGTGATTAATAGTATCCTATGAAAAATTGATCGTCTAGCTAACGTATCAAATATGCTTTAGATATATGAATTAGCGTTTAGCCAGCTTTTTAAGTGTTTTTTATGAGGAGGAAATGCATTAAGCATACCACTAGCCGGTTATGTGCGGCTACCCCTCTGGGGGAAGCGAGGTTCCTTGTTTCACGTGCCGTTCACCCGGGTGAGTCCCGCTCTTCAAGCGCCCACCCAACCTGCGGCAGCCGAAGCCGAGGTCGACGCCTCCCGCGGCACACACTTGTTCTAATCACAGAAACATCGCTCGCCCAAAATGTCCGATTAAAAGTGAATAGACTAAAAACGCGATAACCATTCTGAAAAAAAAATTAAAACACTGGCTCTACCACAGTTACTCTGCTGACGAGTTTTATTAGTGTAATATTAACACTAAGATTACCGAGAAATTATTTTAGATAAGTACTACATTTGATTCCTCCCACAGACTCGCAATTTATTAAGATACAGTAGAAGACTTGATAAGGTTAGGAAAAAGTATATAAGAGACACTTTGTAAATACCAACACTGAGATAAATTAAGAAATGATAAGGCATCTATGTAGAAGGGAGTATCTAAGCCTTGTAACAAGAATTTAAAATATAAATATACGCTTAAAGAAACACCAATGTATGAATAAAACTAAATCATACTTGAAGCAGAAACATCCGATGTGTTTTCAAAAATATTGAACGCACTGAGGAATCTGAGATTTGGCATACTCAAATATATGCAACGATTCTTAATAAGTATTACAAGAAAAGTTGACTAACAATGAATGATAATCGAAATTCCACTAGACAATTTGCAGTCTTCCACTAATTAGACAAGAAAGTGCGATCGTAAATCAACCATTTAATAAACATTTCATAGAAATAAAACTAAAATATCAACTTGACCCTAAAGTATTAAACATTACAATCAAAGTGATATTTTCTTTATTGATAACGTGTGAAGAAAACCATATAACCTACAAGATAAACTTTAATTTGAGTCAATACAATAAATAGGTACTGGAAATCATGATTCGAAAAAAATAAGGAAAATACTACATAAAGTTTTATTTCGATATGACAAATAAAATCCACTTCCACGATTTGATAACGCTGTTGTTACAAGAGCAGCAAATAAAGCCATGTTGTTTTTTTTTATTATCGAAAACATTAGAATAATTGTTAATTTACATAAAATGTCTTTAGCACAGAAACAAATTCGCTTTACGGTAGATATGCAGACAATTTTAAAAATCCCTTTTAGTAAAAGTGTTCAAACGATCTTCTTTCGTCAGCAGCTACGTTTAAAATGGACATATTATTTTGTATAATGAATACTTACATGTTTTAGCAACAGACAATTTAAGTTGAGGTTTTTCATAATTATTCAAAAAAAAAGTTTTAAATTTTTTCACACATTTTGACTACCCATTACAAATATATAATAATTATTTAAAAATCAGATATCAGCCTAACAAGCAACTATAATCATAATTGTAAATATTTATTCAGGTAAGTACGGTAGTTAATTTTATTACTACGCGAGTGAGTAAACGTTATTTTGCATAATAAATATCCATAACATGCCATAACTATGGATTTTAGTTATTGAAATAAGAAAATATAAAACCAGGGTCCTCAGAATCTTTTTTAGATTGTATTAAACATTCGTTTTGTTGGCAGCAATGTAGTGAAAAGCTACATTAAACTCAAATCCACAGAGGAAATCTATAACATTATAAATGAGGAGCTTAACAAAGAGGAATAAATCTTCAATAGAGAGTAGGAAATACAAAATGGAGACTAGGGAATAAGATTAATAAAGTATGCGACTCGTAGTGAATACACAATTGAGCGAACGTACAATACCGATGCTCGATTCAATTTGTTCTCATTGCTTTTGAAATCGTCTACAGTGTCACCAACTTGGCTCGTCTCGTCTCGAATGTATTTGATTTATTTAAAAATATTCACGTGTTTCCTTTTAAAAGGAGTTTTTATTTTGAATAGTTTTCACCTTATGTTGGTAGTATTTAACATAAAACCTCTTTAGTCTGTATCGATTAACTTCATAAAAAAAAAGTAAATGAATATATTATGCCTTAACTGTAATCTACACTAATATTAAAAAGAGGTAAGATTTAATTGTATTTTTGTTTGTTTGTTTGCATTGAATAGATTCGGAAATTGCTTGACCGATTTGAAACATTCTTTCGATGTTGGGAAGCTACACTATCCCCGGTGAACATAGGCTATCATACATTTTCAAAAAACTTAGTAAGGATACCTTACTAAAAGTCCGATTATGTAATCCAAGGTGTAACAATCGAAATGGATGCGAGCGAAGCGAAGTAGAAGCCAGTTATTTTTAAATCTGTGTACATTAGTTGAGCATATTTCCTAAAAAACTATTTTCATTTGGAACAACTACAATACTTAATAAGATTATTCACAAAATTTCCAAACGCTTAACAATTTCTGTCGTTGGTCATACAATATCAACACAATTGTCAATTTACATATAATGCAATTTTGAAATTTTATCTGATAGTACATTTGCATACGAGACAAGTATATTGTGTAACCAAAGATCAGTATTATGCTAATTTTGGATACTGTATACCGTTTAGAGAATCTCTTTAATAAGCTCATGCGTCCTTACAAATATAATATCAATGTTTGGAGCCGTTGTTGCAATTTAATATTTTAAAACCCGTACTTAAAAGACGACATGGTTTTAATCTAGTTTTGAGACTTGTAACACTGCTCTTTGTAGTTTTAAAATTTGCTAAAACTCAAATATAATTGACTTAAATGTCTCGCGGTATCTCTCCCGTTAATATTATTTAGAAATTATTTATGACCATAAAATGAACCTGGATAACATCAGCTTTCTGCAAGCGAAACTCAACTCTCATCAGAATCCGAAAACACATAGAAAACAATTTTATAAATGTTTTTGTTATAAGTATTCTACCTGCATTTACCACTAGCTTCTGCCGGCGGCTTCGCACGGCGTCTATTTAGATTTTTACACCTTGGGTTACATTATTGGACTTATAGTAAGGAGCCCTAATTTTTTTGCAAATATAATATAATATGTCTTTTCTCGATAAATGTATTATCCAACACTGAACGAATTTTTCAAATCGGCCCAGCGGTTCCTGAGATTAGTGCGTTCAAACAAACTCTTCACCTTTATTAGTATAGATTAAGAAAAAAGCTGTAATTTTAATAAATACAAATAGACACATTAATTTTATATTTAGAT
>JAOSYY010000014.1:4618925-4630849 GCA_025727935.1 Hebomoia glaucippe | reverse complement strand
CTAGATTGCAATAATTAAATCTTAATGTTGCTATATTTTACATTAACATATAACATTTATTTATATATTTTATTTAGTAACTAATAAAATAAAACTTTTCATTAAAATATGTAACGGTGAGGGTGCGCCCAAAATACATAGAAAAATAAATTTAATGTAAACGTAATGGGGTTAATTCGTGTTCAATTTTAGCAGTATCAAAATCGACACATGAAACTTTCAAATAATTAAAATTTCCCTTCTAACAGAATTGCAAACAGTATTCCCTCAACAGGTCCTCACTGAGTTGAAATAACTTGAATTGTACCATGTCTCGAGTAACATTATCATATATTATACTATGTATTTTAATAATGGAGGCTCTGAGGCAAGCGTTGTCGACCTTGACACGGTGGTAATGTCATAAGCTCTGCGAACTTCCAAGTTTATAAACAGGAAGATGCCTCGCGTAACTTGCTTACTTGTTTTAAAGCCCTTCCTAAGTCTACAACATTATGTTGAAACTATGAACACACAGCAGTACAATAGAATATTATGTAATAACTAGGTCATATACCGCGGTTTTACATGGCCAATTTTATACTTTTTGAATCGATGCTGATGACGGTCAAATAAATGTAAACCACGTTACTCCTGACCCTATTAGCTAGTGTTAGGCCCATCAAGCCCGTCATTTTAAAATTTTGACGAAACAAACAAACACAATTTGTATAAATTTTGTTACTATTACTTAATAGTAGCATATTTTAATATCCATTTAAAAAAATATGTTATTTTGCTATTACAAACAGACGCTTAAATATTATTTATATGTATATAATGTTATCTTATTATATACTAATTGATAGTTTATTAAACAATGAATCGTCTGATATTAGATTGAAACGGAAGTCCATTGAAAGGGATTTGACAGACAGTAGCTGCAAGTTTTCGCAGACGCATATTCAAAGTGAGTGTAATATTTTTATTTAATTTTTTGCATAAATTTTAGATAAAAATATTATATAAAATGTAGCAAATTATGACTTAAGAATAAAATAGTTAATTTTTTATTTTTATATCACATATCTAAATTTGAAGGATAACACTAGCCCAGTTAATTTCTATCATAATATTATAAATTATTTTAGACGTTTCAAAGCTGTTAATATGAAGATTTAACTCCACTCGCACTTTATACTTGAGTATTGTTAAAATGTCTAAAATTTATATAGAAAAAGTGGTTTGAAAAGTGTTAAAGAAACTATACTTAAATTAAATTCTATCCAGAATTACGTACCTAAATGTCTCTGAAGTCTGTGGTTAAGAATAATATAGATAGAAAAACATTTTCAGCATTGTTTTTACATATTTTTTTATGTTATTGTGTCAGACTATATAAAAGTAGAAGTCCACTCTGTTAGAGTACTGCTCTCCTTTTTATTATAATCACGTCCTTACTTCCTCACGATTATTTTGTTTTCAACAAATTTAATATGTATATATAACCTCAATTCATTTAATATTAATTATTGGTTTTATTAAAATACTCTTAATCGAGTAGAAATACTTAACTCTTAATAATCGATTATTTTTAAAAATCGATTATCCCGACATTTTGCCTGCATTTCAACCAGCACGCCATAACCATTCAAGAATTTATTTTTAATTACTTAAACCGTGCTAAATATCTGGAAATGGTTCTATCCCAGTAATTAAAGCTCGCTTTAATAATGTTAAGTAAACGTGATAAAGAGTTAAGGAATGCAGGGAATCTGCCATCCCCAGAGCAAGGTAGGGCGGGCGGGAGTAAAATCACAGAACAGGCGACACAGCAGTATCGTACATAACTTTGGCTATGACGCACGTTTGAACATCGATATAATTTTAATTACGCGGGAAAGTTCAACAAAAACTATTTACTTTGCGATATGTAAACATTGTTCGTATAATCGTTTTGTATTACTGTGTTTTTGAAGTGGATTTATTGAAAGGCCATATGTAAAGGTATGTACGAATTTATCAACTAGAACTAAAATGAACAACTGACGAGAAACAAGTTTTTCTTGTATTTTGTTAAATGTTTAAAATTATTTATTAGAGCTACGTTTAAAGTTCTCAATTTATGTTTAATAAGTTTGTCACGATTTTACACTGTAGTACCTAACTAATTTTTCATAAATAATACTAATTGATTTTAAATTTTGGATTGCGATTTCGAAAGATATATATGCTTAAGTGAAAAAAAAATCAATTCAAAGAATAGTTTTTATCGTTAATCCTCTTTGATTACAATATCATATAACTATTAGCAGTGTTATATTCGATTAGAATATAAAAGATAAATTACATTATCGTGATAGTGGCCATGAAAAGTGTTCTAAGTAATTTATGCATATTTTCTTATCGAATTCCTTATCAAAACTCTACACTTTTATTGTTCCTTACTAACCGATACGTCCACTAACAAATGCAACATAAAATTATTGATTAAATGAAAAATACTATTATTTTTTGTACCTTTTTTACGATTAATAAATAATAATATTAAAAAAATTGCATGTATGATATAATTACCAATTCGCTTTCAACGAAAAATCCGCATCAAAATTGGCCAATTTGATTAGGACCTATAATACCATATACATCTATACAGACAGACAGCAAAGTAGAACCTATAAGACTCTTTATTGTCGCTAGTTAAAAAGATTTAACTAGCTTTTTATAAAGACTTGTCATTAAAGCGGTATCTTCTATTCATAATTCCTTAAAGTTTTTTACTCGAAACCCAAAAACCTTTGTCTAAAGAAAGTAACCCATGTTTGTCCCAATTTTATCAGCTACCTGTCAATGGAAGTCCCATTAAAATGGGCCCAGGTATTTTTGAGATTAACCGAAACGAGCAGACACAAAAAATAAATAGGATTCTTGGATATACATGATCGAATGACTAAGTTATGTTATTTGTTATAAAAAGATATAATGAATTGCAAAGATAATTCAAATAAAAGCAATTATGAATTCGAATATAATCTTTTTTAGCTTTCAAAATAGTTTTTACACGTTACAATGACTCTTAGCAATATTAATTCTTAAGACTATCAATAAAATAATATAAATATATATTTTGCATATAATAAATAAGGTTATCGAAAGTTCTCTCGCCGCAAAACTCGGTCAGGTCGTTTTCCAAAAGAGTTCTGTACAAAAATTGATAAACTTTGATCATTTTTCAAAAATGTTATAACGTACATTGGAAGTTCCTACAGATCAATATTTACTTAATGTTTGAGGAAAATGTTTAAAAAAATGACGCACATTTATACGTAGTAGCCTGTTTATAAAATCCAGTTAATAATACATTACGTATTTGACATGCAAACTTAGTATCTTAAATGTAACTTATCGCAATGAACTTCGAAATCTAAGGTTAAAGTTACAATTAGAACAGTTTTTATAATAATTTTTTAAAAGTGTTACCCAATATAACAAATTTACGATAATAATTTTAAGATACACAGAAATTATTTAATATATTTACGTAACCTCATATGACCTTAACTTCTACCGTTACTTAAAACGTTATATAATACTTTCCGTCTTTGGTTAGACATGTGAAGAGTAACATCACTCAAATCAGTATACCAAGACGTGACTGAAGCCGCAAAATATATTCGAATATTGAATTTAAGAAAACAAAACGGATACATTACGGATGAAAAGAAAAATACAGTTGACATTTGTTTTCAATATATATACAGCTAAAAAGTTTAAGAAACGGCGAAAAAAATTAACAACTTACTGAACGCCAAATTTTAGAACAGCTGGAATAAATATGCAATTTTTTTACATATTTTAAAAAATCTAAGGAGGTTTTTAAGAAGATTGAAAATAAAAAATATCCAACTAACACGTAAAATCTTCACTTTTCCCTGTGAACTGTTTTTATCAATTTAAATATCAGCCCAACAGTATAAACGTCAAATATTCCGAGCCAGTGTATACTTGAAATTATCTTGTGAATTAAATATAAAATTATGAATGTTAGTATAAATAAAGCACCAGAGGAGCATAAAAACAGTTCGGCACTTGATAGTACTGCATTTTTTAAATTGTATTAAAAGAAAAAAAACAATGTTGGCCCTGTGAGTTAGTACGTTCTATGTATAGACGTCCTGACATTAAATTTTTAACACCTTAGGTAAGATAAGTAAAAATAAAAAATTCTTAAAACTACACTTAAACATTGCGTTATTGAATGCAGGTCTAAATTTTATAAATAATCTGCTTACATCTAGATCACGCCATTTAAATTTTCATGGCTTTCACTATTATTTTCATATTTTATTTATATACATACTAATTAACCTTTTATATATGTAGAGTAATTCTATATATATTTAATAAACATATTTTTTTTTTCAAAAAAGTAATATTTTGTGTTCTTTTCGTCAATGTATTTACACGTGTGCGAAGCCGGCTCCATTCCTTAGTTATCAAGATTATACTCAACTTCTTATAAATACTTTTGAGTAACATGTTTGAATGTATTATGTTCTGTGAACACGGGTCAAGGTTAGCCATACAAAACATGCAGGTTGCATTGAGGAATTAACAATTATGTTATTTTAATTAAAGCTCTTAGACCCTGCACGTATTTACATGCTAACACCAATTTTAATTAATAGAACATAATTTTAATTAGAAGTTTGCTTGTTAAAGTTTCTAACTAGAAAATGAATATGCTCGAAAATTTTGTTGCTTCTCTTTTGTATGCAAGATGTTGGGGATAAAATTCGAAGTTGAACAAAGTTACCCTTATAATTCTGTTATTTCTTAATTAGGTTTTTGCCAGAGTTTAGTACTAGTGATTAATATCAGCCAGCGGCGTCGCTTGCGTTCATTTCGATTTTTACACCTCGGGTTACATTATTGGACTTTTAGTAAGGATCCCTAATTTGTTTGAAAATATCATATAGCGTATAGACTTCCTCGATAAATGTACTATCCAGCACTGAAAGATTTTTTCAAATCGGAGCAATGGTTCCTGAGATTAGTGCGTTCCAACAAACAAACAAATTCTTCAACTTTATAATATTAATATAGATTTGTTCTTTGGTTTTGAAGATGAGAAAAATAAACTTATAAACTCCATTGAGGTCAAAATTCTGTCTTAAGTTGGATCAACTGACACATTTTATCAAATTTGAGTCAGAGTTTAGCTCGCAAAACATAGTGGCAAAATATTTTTACCTAGGTAAAATTAAACGAATTTTGTATTTTAATGTGAACCTTATTAATAGTTTTACTTTCTCAAGAGTATGTTTAATCGACAAACGTATGTGAAAGTATTACTGGGTAGAGGAGCGTAAGGAGTTAGTCAGGATCGTAGCTACTGGAAAGCCGTGGTCTCTGCTGACCCTACGGGAAAAGCCGTTTATGTGTATGTATGTTATCAATAAAGAAATAATACGCAATAATAGTTTCTTTTCTATATACCAGAACTATTTTATTTCGCTGAATCTGAGGAAAGGTCGCAAAATGAAAAGGTCTGCAATATTATTATTGATTTGTTTCGCGAACATACGTTACATTCCCAGCTATCATATAACCTGTTGTTAAAATACGTAGAGATTATGATGCACGTTTAGTGATTCTTAAATTAATTAATATTTTATTGTCCAATCAAACATCGTAGCTTTTTGAGCGCTAAATTTTGTCATTTACAAAAAATCATAATAAAACGGTTTTAAATGATTATTAAAAATATAATCCCAAATTGAATTAATATTTAAACCCACTATGACACCGTTTAAAAACTGATATTAATGTTACGTATAATAAATGGGTAGTACTCGTGTGTCTGTATTTTCAATGAATTTATGTAAAAACAATTGTCGGCAATTAGAAAAGAGGGAAAGAACACCAAAAAAGTATTTTCATCCCTTTTGTCTCGCTGACTCTCTGTCTGTCTCTATGTTTGTACATGCTAATCTGCGTATAAAAAATTATATTTTCGGTATTTCAAATTTTAAATTTAAAAGTAAATTACTATTGAATTTGAAATATTTTCTATGACACCCTGTATGTACTATATAAATTTAGGCGCCGTCAGCTGTTGTATTAGCATGAACGGAGGCTGAATACTAAACATACACTTGGCTTCAAGACGCGACGCGAATTCTACGAAATTTTCTGAATTTCGAATGAAATAACATGACTTATCTGAAAAACTAAACAGGTTTTATATATTTACGTGTGTTATACGAGTCTTTATTGTCATACAATATATTTTAACTTTACTAATAATACGTGCAAATGTGAAAATACCTCTATCTCAGTCTAAGTCTGGTAAACTTTGACACAAAATTATTGGGTAATATTTATTTAACACTCTTCGCTTTAGCATTGAACCTCCAAAAAACAACCATACACTCCATGTAGCAACACACACTCTAAATAACGACATAATATGTATTTCTATATGCTGTATCATAAAAAATGATGTCTAAAAATAAAATAAAAAATGAGGGGTGGACCACCATTAACATTTAAGGGGATGAAAAATAGATAGTAGCCGATTCTCAGGCCTACTGAATATGCATATGAAATTTCATAAGAATCAGTCGAGCCGTTTCAGAGGAGTATGGGAACGAACATTGTGACACGAGAATTTTATATATTAGATTATACCAAACTTGCTTTTTTTAATATACTTATTTTCTTCTCTCCATTTAACGTTAGCTCTTAATAATGTTATTAAACACATTATGAATTGTTATACAGAGTTTTTATATATACAGAATAAGGTCGTGAGCATCAACTAATAACTAGAATGTTTGTTTTGTAAATTAAGATCGAGATCCGTTTCAGATAATGAAAAAAACAATATTATTGAAATAGTATTGTTATTAATTTGTTAGCATTTTAGCATTGTTACTTGGAACACTTCGTGATTATTCATTTTAAACCTAATACTTTCTAGCATATATAGTAATACAAGTACTGATAGGTTTTATTTAATATTTCAATTAACGAACAAACAGCTAACTTTAATGTTTAATCTTTATTAACAGGCTTGTACTTCACATAAACAAAAGATACATGTATTATATACATTAGAAACCTCCAATGTGCTAATTAATCAGTATATATAGAGAGTGTTTTTGGACTGCTCCCGAAGACGAAAACTGGTGATAGTAGTTATGACACCTTTGATGATGGGACGGAATAAAATTCGACCCTGACTACTAATGAATGGAAACCGCGAAGCACTACTAGTTCAGAATATTATCCAGTTATTGATTTTCTAACGAACAAAATCGCATATAAACTGCATTTCACAATAGAGCTTGTTTTGAAAGTCAATTACCTTTCCAACAATGTGTGTCGAATAACCAATAATATTATTCATATTATGCACTGTTAGACTACGTTCATAAGTGGCGACCATAAATCATAAGTTTTATTGTAAAATTAAACATTTAGCAGGAAATAAATTATTTTACAGATATTTTTTAAAGTTTAAAAGTTAACGTTAAGATTATAATCACGTGTGCTATTTTCAGCAAAGAATTACGATGTTTATAATCATTATTATTTAAGATTTAATCACGGGTATAAATAAAAGTTCGATATAAAAAAAATACAAATTTAAAGTTAAAATATGTTTACTGTTCTGGAAGAACGGAAACTGACAAAACTGAAATTCATAACAACTCAATTCTTTTTGTTAACTACATAATTCTGTATATTTCTTCTGGCTAATCTCTGGTGTGGAATGTTTGAGACTTTAGTTTTTCCGGCATATAGTTTGTTGTAAACTGTAACTAAAATTATTTTAACTTGAGACGAAGTCCTTAGGATCCCGCACAAGGCCGAAATTTCGTGGATTCTTGTCGGGAAAATTATAGGGAATTGGTTAAATTTTTTAAGCTTTTTGAGATCAAGAACTAACTTATACACAATATTACACTTGGTTGAATCCGCAGGGCGCACGTATAATCATGGCGCTTGCTTGATTGCATCATTTAATATAACTTATCAAAAGTCCGGGTGTCAAATTGCCACAAGTGTGCAATGCCTATAAGTAGTGCCGCGTGGGAGTCTCATAAATGTTCAATTGACATAAAATGTTACCATGTTTCTGGGTTAATGTTATTACCGATGTCATCCTGTTAACTGCGTCCAATCAATTTTCAATTAGGAGGTAGCACGTGGTCGATTTATGGCGGATAACGCCTTAATGTGACCGCCTACGAGTCACTTGCAAAATGGAAGTGGCGAAGTTGTAGTTCCAACATCGATAATACAAGATTTGATCTAATAAATAATTTCGAAACCTCTAAAGCCTAAACAAAACTAAAGAGGTCTCCTAGTGTTGCAGTTACTAAGTACTTCACCTATTGACAACTTTATAGGATAGTACTATGTTGCGAATGAAATATATATTATCATAACGTACAGACCAGAAGAAAAGAGAAATTTATAAAAACAAAGTCTTGTTTATTGAAACTTTTGACTAGAAGAGTATTCGAGTATGTTAGATGGAAAATTCGTGAATTGCTAAGCGTGATTTTGATTTGAGTCTATGTATTTCCGAATATTCGAAATAAAAATAAATAAGGCCTTAAGGTTGGCAAGGATCTTGGAGGTACCTATATGCCACAAGAATCGCTTTATGTACGTAAACTGTATGCTCGTTTGAATTTAAATGTTCAATGATAACAAAAAGATAAAAATGGTATAATTGCAATTTTATACACAAGTGTTTGCGTCACAATAAAGAAAATAAGTTTAAAATATAAAAACAGTTAGTGATAAGATTGTTTTGTACTACAGAATACCAGGAAAAACATTTGTTTCTATTTTTTTATAGGCCATTTTCTACAGAGATTTTTCTCACATTATAAGGATCATGTCTGTTAAATATTATTATTTAACAAAAAAACTAGTTAATTAATAAGGTTATAGAAATCACCGAAAGTATTTGCGACTTTACTAAAAATACTTTTCTTGTATACAATCTGACTTGAAATATAAAATGAATAAGACATAAGTAAACAAACGTGATTGTACAATTGTACAAATATTGCAATAGCAAATAGGTATATATATACAACATAGACAATATTCTTTATATATGGACAATAATGATAAATTTATTACACAATCAGGGACTCGTCTTGACTCTATACGATTTATCATTTATAAAGATAACCTAAAGTTCTTGTATACTGGGCGTATATTGGGCGTAATTTTGTATTTCCTTAATTCGCAACTATAAGTAAGATTTAATGAAATAGATAAGCTTATATATATATACACGAGGAGAGCTTAAAAAGTAGTGAGAATGAGAGTATGATGACTATTGACAACTTAATTAATTTTTCTACAGTCCGAGTTTCTACATACAGAATCCAGCGCTTTTCGAAGCCTTCAATCCCTTTAAAAAAAAAGTTTTGTCTTTGTCCTGATAAAAACTCTCCACGGCATCCATCGTTCTCACTACTTTTAAATCCCCCTCACACTTCATAAAATTAATTAAATTTGAATTAGTAGTTTGACGATTTGATACACGCTGTTGAAGTAGAAACCGTTCATAATATGTACGTTAATTGCAGTTATCGACTTTACAAATATGTTATTTGCGATAGAATTATGTTGATATAGGATATGCCTCATACACGTAGGTAACCACAGGCCACCGCAATCTTATCAGAATTAATACAAACTTAAATAAAAATATCGAATGAGCAATATATAATAATTATTTAGCAAGTATATTTGTTCATGCCTTGAGAGTTTAGAGACAGTTCACAAACAGCCGATAAGAACCTTTGTGTGGAAGAGGCTTTTAATGGATTTCAGTTTGTATTCCTTCACGGCAACGTGCACTTGTAAAAATTATGTTATTTTTCTACCTTTGTTCGACATTCGTATTGCTCTCCGCTTTCGTTATTTTGAAGAAGATTAAAATTGGACAAAGGGTGAGGAACCTAACGACTGATATTTATAAAAATTTGTGATTTTTCAAATTGCCAAGTTCGCAATATCTGAAAATATGATAATTTATGCAATGACTATGAGGGTCAGGTGTCTGAATATAGATTTTCTTTTCAAAAATGTGTGATGATAGTTTTATATAGCCGATAAACGAGAATTACGCTTATTTCACAGTAGGCGCTAAATAAATATAACATTATTAATTAATGAAAATTGTGCTCGCGACCTATCATTTATTTTTATTAAACCATATTTCTTATGATTAATGTTGTTAATTGCAGAAATTTTTAACCGATGTTGATAACAAATTCTTCAATTTCAACGTCTTAAGATTTTTTTGTAATAACATTGAGTCAAGTTTTATATTCTTAGTAAGGATGCTTAAAATTTTCAGTCCATATTCCTACTAGATCATATGTAAATACAAATTAAATAAATCATTTGCATTTCAGTTCAAGATGGGTGGTTGGTTGAGCTATCTCTGGTGGGGCGGCGACCCTGACCTTGTAAATCCACTATCAGGTCTGACGAGGAGAGACATCTACGCCGTACAACAATCTTGGGCGCCAGTTTATTCTGATTCAATAGCTAATGGAACTGAATTGTTGAGACGGTAAACAATTTTAGTATCTAAACACTAGAAACTGGTATAAAAATTTATAACGCCTATTTCAGCAAGAAAATTAAAACATATGGACTGTTTGTGCTAACGATAAGTACAATTTTCGGAGTAAATTTGCGTGTGAAATCTCTAACGTGTATATATTGTATTATATTGTAAAAGTATGTGTATTTTAAAGCATGTACGGTTGGCGGCAATAAAGAAATTCCGTCCGCGTCACGATCCACCGTTCGTTCACAGATCGTGAAGTAATGCAGGTTTCCATTTCAGTATATGAATTCCCGTTATCTCGAAATGAAAAAATAAATAAGTCATAATCATTGGATTAAGACCTCATATTAAGCAAGGTTCAGGCTTACCTCTAGGTTTTTTGTCATGAACTATGTCCTCATTTGTTTGTAAATCTTTTAACTTTCTTGAAAGCCGGGCCCATTTCGGAGATTATAAAAGTTGTTCACATTTCAGAAAGGACAATAGAGTCGACTCACTGCACAGATAAACTATGAATTCAATTTTCTTTAAAAACTTAATACGTGCTATCTCCCTACTTTTTTCTATGATGGTACAGTGTACATTGAACTGACATAATTTACAAATTTTAATACCATACCAAGCCGTTTGGACAAAAGAATTTGAAACGACTAGAACGGAATATTTCAATATATATAATGTTAAATAAAAGTCTATTCGTATTTGGAGCTTGTTTTCGATTACTAACACGGTTAATTAAACTTAATATTACACACTTAACGTTACAAAGAATCATTAATATATAACCGAAAATACTTCCACGGAAACGTGTTCGTTCCCTTTGCTCGCTGTTCGCATACTGCTCGCGGTAGGTGTTGCCGGCAGACTCGCGCCACTCGTCGAATCAGCCGCCTACCCTCCGGTTACGGCGAGTAACACGAATCAGCCGCCTACCCTCTTGCTACGGCGCGTAACAATAAGTATGTCTTTACAATATAGTGCAGACAAAATAGCCTTTATTATATTAGTATTATAAAATAATACCAAATAAAGGTTAGCCTTTATTTGGTAATAGCACATTTTGGAAAATATAGGGCCCTCTATTCACTTAGCGTATCCTAAAAAAATGACGAGCATAGTGTAAGACATGCACAAACATGTCAGTAGGCGAAGCGTCGGTCTTCGTAAGCGTATATGTATATAGTAAAATCGTTTTCGATAGAAAACTCTCACGCTTCTCAGACTACATTGCAATTTGAAGCACTTATTTGTTGTCTATTCTCTGGCGCATTGCGCAGTCATCCCTTTCGCGCATACTAATTTTGCATTACATGTGAAAAAGGTTTTA
>JAOSYY010000014.1:4604163-4616902 GCA_025727935.1 Hebomoia glaucippe | reverse complement strand
CACTCGTGGAATCAGCAGCCTACCCTCCGGTTACGGCGAGTAACACGAATCGGCCGCCTACCCTCTTGCTACGGCGCCTAACAATAAGTATGTCTTTACAATATAGTGCAGACAAAATAGCCTTTATAATACTAACCTTTATTTGGTAATAGCACATTTTGGAAAATATAGGGCCCTCTATACACTTAGCGTATCGTAAAAAAATGTCGAGCATAGTGTAAGACATGCACAAACATGTCAGTAGGCGAAGCGTCGGTCTTAGTAAGCGTATATGTATATAGTAAAATCGTTTTCGATAGAAAACTCTCACGCTTCTCAGACTACATTGCATTTTGAAACACTTATTTATTGTCTATTCTCTGGCGCATTGCGCAGTCATCCCTTTCGCGCATACTAATTTTGCATTACATGTGAAAAAGGTTTTATAATATATCGGGAGATCTCCAAGGTCTAGAAAATTTTAGAAATGGGGAAAAAACTAGTCCCTACACCAATAGTTATAATTGAATTAAGTTTTGCTTATAAGGTTTAAGTATCATTAGATATACGAGGCTTAATAAAAGGTTGTATAGGCAGCAAATCAAATTGAAGTGTCTGCAATATCAAAATTATGAATGTTATAAATTTTAAATACTAATAATGTTCTTGATTTTAACAAGACATCACTCTGTGCGGAGAATGAACTTACAATAGGTGAATCTTTAGGTATGTTATTTATTTCTTTATTATAATTATTTTGTATTAAAAAGAAGGACATCTTTATTATTGTAATATTTATGTCGTGTTAGTATTCTTGTGGCTGCGGTGCCTCACTTGATCTTGCTTTGCAGATCTTAAAATAAATTTTATTGTTTATAGGTTTTTTCTAGCTTACCCAGACACTAAAGATTTTTTCAAAATGGTGAAGAAATCTTCAGAAGAGGAATACGCTCAAAACCCGCAGTTCAAGGCTCACGTAGTCAACCTTATGTCCTCAATCAACATGGCTGTAACAAATCTTAACCAACCAGAAGTTGTAGCTGCAATGATGAATAAATTGGGCGAATCACATGGTAGGCGGAAAATACAAGAAGAACACTTTAATGTAAGTTACCTCACATAATAAACTTTATCTAATCTTCGTGCAGTCTAATATTTAAATTTTATTTAGATCTAATATTGCGTTCAATTAGATTTGATTTGCATGGCTGCGACAAACCGCAACAATAAATATTTCTGTTACCAGCTTTTAAACAATACCTAAAATTTATTTACAGGGCTTAAAAAATGTTATAGTAGAAATGTTCATTGAAGTGTTAAAATTGGACAACGATACACTTGGTGCGTGGGGTAAGACAGTGGACTTCTGGTACAAACACATCTTTGAGACTCTAGGAAAGATTGAGACCAGATAACGGAAGCAACCGTCTCTTTTAGATTAAGATTCGTTATTAGTTAGACTATTGCTATTACAATTTATCAATGATGTATGTTTATTTGTAAATTATTAAATTATATTAAACAGTACTTCTTTTTATTTAATCCAATTTTTTGCAAACAAAAATCTAATTATAAATTGCTTTTATTGAATTTCATTTCTCTCCTGCCTTATTAATTTTAAAGAATTAATTTTATAATATTGAAAAGTATATCCATCGTTATCAATATAATTATAGTGGATAAGGGGAAGGACAAGGTTGAAATAAAACACACTGAGAATTTTTTATTATTTTTTTTACAATTAATCAGATAACATACATATCAAACCAGCCGAAGTATGGCTAAACCCTTTTATTATCTAAACTTATGAACAATACAAGAAATTGATACATCTCAAATACACTTACATTAAATATATAGATATATTATATAATGTATCCACTCTACATAAAGTCTACAACCTACTTATTCATAATCTAAGTTTGCATAAATTCAAAGTAAATATGCCCAAAAGAAATATTGTTGAACTATGAATATACATATATAACTTTTTGGCAATTAATTGAGTATCATTTCTGTGCATAGCAAAATTAATTTTCTTTAACTTGTAACTTAGATCTTATTTATAAAGAGGCCACAAATATAACATACGTTTCTGTCGTCAGTTCGATTACATAGGGACTTTTGTTATATATTATTGCCTATATACTATAAACGTTACTCTTATGAAATGTAAGAAAAATATCCTTACTCGTTAACTGAAATAGCCTAGCAGTGCTGTGCAGTGAGTCCGGGGTGAATGGGGACAGGCGCGCCCGTCGTTGTGCGTACACGTTGCGCTTGACTCCTACGCCTCACGACTCTCCTTACTTACACGAATCGTTACTACACTTAATATAACATATACCATACAACACTTCACATAATGATCAAAACAACTATTTGTCATCTACATAAAATTTTTTCCAAATGTTTATATTAAAATATTTCTACTTATTTGTAACCGTTTAATTAGTTACAGCCAACTTTACAAATAATTGATACATTAGACTCTCAAATAGATCTCTACTAACTATTATTAATGGTAAAAAATAAAGAATAAAATACTTCTAAACATTGCATTTCAATCACATTAGGTTTAGTTATAATTATACAATAATAACATCTTTTTAAAACCCGAACATAAGTTTTACAAGAACATTGATATCGTTGAGTTCTGGAATGGAAAATAGCACACTTAAATTCACTAACTGTTACACTTACATAATAATTATTGTTCTCCTGCATTGTTTGTAAAATACATTGCTTTTAGGTAGAGTTTCAGAAAAATAACAATAAAAATATATCAACTATATTATACGCCGATATAGTCCATGATATATGCCTTAATTAAAAATAACTTAAAGAAACGTTAATACAGGTGGGTGTACCAAATAACAGTGCAGTGCGTTTGATAAGTACGGGAGAGACGATAAATACTATATTTATATATAGGGTGAGGTTTCTCGAATGAGGTAATAGATACAAGGAGTGAGACTGCCGAGCGTCTCCACGCTCCAGACCTACCTGCTGCTCTTATTTGGTACGCGAGTTAACGACTGATCGGCGCCCGCCCATCGCCCGCCCAGCGCACGGCCTCGCTGCGCCTTCCAGCCTCGACATCAAGGCACATACACGAACCTGCGCGCGCGGTGGCGGCGCAGGCTCCGGGCAGCGGGCCGTGCGCGCGGGTCGCTTGCCCTACTCCATTAGGCGTAACCTTACGACAACTCACAAGACACAGATTTTGAGATAGCGACAATATTACACGAGTTTCAAATAAATGCCGAATAGTTAAAAAAAGAACATAAGGAACACTACAGCAGCAATCAAATTGCAAATACATTTGTACTACATAAAAACTTAATACACAACCATTTGCGCGAAAAAAGACTGAAAAAGTTCAACTTTTTGTCACAATGAAACAGGTAACATTAAAATATTCAAGCGTAAGGGGGACTCGTCGCGCCTTCGAGAGATCTTTTCATAATTAAATATTCAAACTTTGTAACCGAGACAATCTGTCCAAAGCGCGACATATTGCAGAATACCTGTTTCATCATCGTTTAATACTAGATCTTTAGAATAAATTTCTCATCACAGAGATTTGCACAAAAAATCTTCTATATTAAGCCTATTGATATTCAATTATGAAAAATTTATTATCATCTTATTACAATAATGTCCAATACGAGTAAGAATATAAAGGAGGATTAATTACACGAGACGAGACAGCTTAACACTAAACTTATTAATAAGTATTACTTTGATATTGTAAGTTTACGTCACTGCAACACGCTTTATATAAAACTACGTTGTACTTTAAAAACAAAGGTGGTACCGAAAAATATATTTTATTATTAAAAGAAATAACAACAACGCCAATCGATTATTATTAGTTTCAAAGAGATGCCACACATTACGAACACTATCAATCGGTTTGCTCGTTTAGTCAATTTTAACTTAGAATTTTAACCTAATCAAAATTACTGTTATCACGAAGTATGAATACAAGGAAAATCATTCGAATAAGACATGTTAGTCGATATGCAACGTTTAAGAAAACTAAATGTTCAGATGACATCGGTGGTAATTATAGATACCTAGGATTGTTATCAGTCTCTCTTCGTACAGATGTCATGTGGTTCGGGTGACCGACTACGCCGTAGACCGCGGTACCAGTTGCGCGACATTGTACCGTCAATGAGGCGCGTGTCGCTGGCAGTAGGAAACCTCTAATAAAATAAATATTCTCATCCGACTCACTGGATAATATTAAAAATATTTTCTTAATCACAGCTATCAGTCTGTCAAAATTTAAATTAAGTATATTTCAGAATTGGATTAGTCGTTCCTCACTTACACGTTACTCAAGTACGATCAAGGTACAAAAGTGACTAATTTAAGAGCGCAGAGTATTGTTTCATGTCTCCAATAAAAGTTATAAGATAAATTGGAACATTGGAAAATTTGGTCGACGAAACTACATTACGCGATTACGCGATTACGTATAAAATCAATCGGACGCGGAGGCGTCGAGACCGTTTCAATTCTCTTATAGTACAATTGAACAATGAATATAAACTTCACACAGGTACAACAGAGATCTAACGAAAGAATAATACGAATATAACTACTTTCATATTATAAGGATATGATATAATAATTATGCTCGATAACAAAAGCTCTTTTTTAAGCGATGTTCGAATGCGAGAGACTAGAGAAGCAGTACCGAGTCTACTGCATCAATTAACTGTTCGTGGAGGGGTTGGCTTCGGTACACATTCGATATACATACATAAATACATATTATATACACTACACGCGAGATAATCGTTAGGACAAAAATTAAAATGCATCATGAATGGTATATTTAAGCTCCGCCCATTGCACGGATACGATTGTACATACGACGAGTGCTGCTCAGTGGACAAACGGACTGAATGTTTACTTACGGATCTACGATAACTATAAATATAGCAGTTAAAAATATTCTCAGCGATCACATTTATTTAAATTACCACATAGAGAAATTTAGCTTAGTTCAACATTTATCAATGGCCCGCTGTTTACACGTAAAGTCACTCAGTACATTTTTTTTAAATATTTTGTATTAATCAATTATTTGTGTTTATCAACACCCTTTCACTTACAGCTATATACCGATAATACAAAAATCCATTTACTATAATTAAGGTAAATTTTAGATATTTAAACACTAAAATGTAAAATATGAAACATCCTAAATAAACTCTGATATTCCAATTTTAGGCATTAGCTCAATTAATTAAATATATTCTTGAGTGACTATGACAAAAGAGAAATAAATGCAATATTATAATACTAGCCCGGCGAAGGGTCGCCGGGTCCAAGCTGCTCGGGCTCGTCTATCGTCTACGATACAACGCTAGTTAGTTCCTCTACACTACGTCAAAGCCTTCGTTAGTATATATTTGGTATTCACTTAATCGCACCACATAACAAGACTAGAGGAATGATTGCCTCTTGTGCCGACGTCGGCGTCGCATCGTCGCCTCTCCGCCGCGATCCCTCAATTATAAGGAAGACTAGTTTCACTGAAGATATCACCTAATGTGCTTCTATTGTATCGGGACGTCAACGTCAACGTACAAAAATATATATAAACAAAGACAACAAGCAAACATTATTACCTTATCAAATAAAAAAGGCCCTGAATATTGTGCACTATCTCTACGTTCGACGCTACATCTAATTACGTCACATAATTATGCAGTTATATTAAAATGGAAAAATCAGAATGTCTTTTCGGTGTGCATCGGCGGTGAGCGAAACGTAACAATCGGTTGAACAATATGAGATTTCGTACGATTTGGTCCCTACACGAGTTTGCCGGTGTAACTGCGAGAGCGAATTGAGATCTTTACTAAATCAAATATATTTCCTTTCACCCTCGTCTGTTGAGATATAAAAATATTTTTATAATAAAATTATACAACTATTGTTAATTTAATAAGACGAATTATGAATAGTTATTATCATACGAGTACCAGAGTTAGCAACTAATCGAGACCGATAAATATACACTTCATGCACGACATTTGCACTATTCTAAAAATGGTCCATTTAATTTAAAAACATTAAAACTAATCATTGGAGATGGCAATACTAATTTTAAAATTTTACTCCACTAAGGAAACGTTAATAAGATATAAATAATAAAAAATTAAAAAAAAAACAACAATATTATGAGCAAACTACTATTTGAATACTTGAGCTAAAATAATAACCAGAGCAGCTTGGATTAGATAGAACACCGTAATACGCGGCAGATGTTTTACGAAATGGCTCCCATTTGTACGATCAATAGTTTGTTGTGATGTCAGAGATCCACGGACATTATCTAATGGCATAAAGACATCGACTTTGGCATTTAAGTATTATGGAATCGGTTCAGGAAGCCCGCACGATACGCGCGCAAACGAACGGCCACGAGTTCAGAAAGAAGCAACTTATCGAATTAAATATTAATTCGGGTATTTAAAATTTCATGAAAGTCAAAATAAATAGATAAAATATTTACATATAGTTATATATAGGTATATATAAAATGTTGATTGATGACATAACACTTATAATAAAAGTAAAACATAGCTAAGCTCTTTAATGATTACACAAGGCGTTGGCGCGGGCCCCGGTGCTCGCAGCCTTATATTGTCTACAGCTAGTACGAGCGGTGCCTAACGCACAATTCATTATAATAACTTTGAAGGAAACGATTCAACCTGCCGTCTGTTCCGGTAACGTACCACAGTTCATTGAGGCACAATCATTGGTTTTTTTTTTTTAATATTTTTCATTTTTTATTTTTTTTTTATTTTCTTTTTTTCTTTTTATAAGTATCTATGATAATTATTATTATTATAATTACTTTTAGGTACGTAAATTTATCCTAGATAACAGAAACAAGTCACGAAAATGTTAGAAGTGAAAGCGTGAAGCGTATTAAAATCTTTTAAGAATATAATTTCACGATATATACATATTAAAGTATATGTGTAAGATATAAATATACAACAACATAATAATAACACAGACTAAATTGCACGTGGCGCAATTGTGTGCAGGAAATATGACGCAGTCCATTGAATCGAGCGGAGATTCAGTTAGCGCGGCGCGGGCGCCACTCTTCACAACCAAGCCGGGCTCCATGGCTCGCGGGCCAGCGTACCGACCAACAGCGCTACACCACAACGCCTACCTTACTTCTCATTAAATAACGTTACTCAATATTTAAGTACTGATTACATTTTAACTGACTAAAAAACTTCAAGGCATGACTTCTATCGTCTTTAATCTATGGACACATATACTACAGGGCACTGGATCATTATACTTTCGTTACTTGGCTTGTCTAAATTTAAAAATTGAATAAATTTTATAAAAATTAATTTTTTCTTTGTTTTTTTTTTATCAATTTTATTGCTGTATTAAATTCATATTAAAAACAGTAGGCAACTGCGCTTGAGGCATCGAGTTTCGGTGTACACGTGGACAGAATACACCAGACAATTAAAAATAATAACACGTTCATTTAAAACTATCGAATCGATAAAAGAAACACCCTCACATAAAAATTGAGCTCGACAACAATAGAATTGACATTGGCCTGTTATCGCATGCACTATTGCCGCTTAGACGTAACACGAATGGTATAGGAACATCAGATCAATAAACCCGTACCGCGAATAATTTCAATACAATTTGGAAGATATGTCTAAGCGAATGCTATGAATTTTGTCCCGACCGCTGTTACATATCTTTGATACTGTTTCTTTGGCACCTAACATACTTAAACGTCGCGAAGACACCGTCATAATGGCCCCTACAGCTCAGTGTACTGCATACGATGTGCGTTCGAGTAAAAATATTCCCCGACGCGAACTGAGGTGACGTTAAAAAATATTTTTACGAAACGTTCGATGAACAGAAGCGACACTACGAAGGCGGCAAAAGAATACGCAACCGATATTATGCGTACGTCCAGTCACTCGTAGTGAGGCGTGCGGACAGATGTTAGTTGAACACAGAACATTAACTAGAGCTACACGTCCGAAGCGATCGAATACAAACTCACGAACACACTTCGATCACTCGCTTATCTGATAAAATTTGTGAAGAGTTCACGAGCGCGTGGCCCGATAAGGTACAGCGAATACTTACACCTAACTTAGCACTAATCGTTTTTAAGATCACTGGAAGATGCTCAAAGTACAAGATACGACGTTGTTCATAATTAGTGGTACGCCTCAGTGAACGATCGCTCGATCGCCAGCGTGGTGGGTCCGCGTGGGGAGACGACGTCGCCTACATCGCCCCGACTACCTAATCCCGTAATATACTGGTAATGATATAATATTTTGGCAGAGTATCTCTGTGGCACACCATCAATAAATTAAAGAGTAAATAAAAATTGTAAATAAACTTTTATATGATAACGAACATTTACAAGTGCGATCGTTGCCGTAGAATATCATAGTATGCCTATCGGAGCCTAGACTACGGGACTTACGTTAGCTTACAACTAGGTGATCGTAATACCGAGACGACTAACGCTACAGGTATATTATTAACAGAATATCTAAAGCATATGTCACTTTGAATAACGTTCAAATTGAGCCTATAGAAAATACCACAAATCTTTTATTAAATAGATATTGATATGGCTAAATTTAAGTTAGAACTTTATACTTATCTATACACAAAAGTGTAATATTTAAATTACCGTCAATTATAGTACTTTTATAACATGTCTCACAAATGTATGTAATATAAAATGATAAAACAATTTTCAATTTAATATATTAGGTTACCCTTACATTAATCGTATAATCTAGATAATCGTTTTATATATTTTATTTAAACATAAAGTGGCACTTGAATCACAAATACTGGAAATAATTTGGGGAAACGGCATCGGCGGTGCCTCGCGGCGGCGCGACTTCGGCTTCTCTCCTCCCACTGTCCTTAGGCAAGATCACATCACAGGGCGAGCCGGCCGCCTTCCCTTCAGACTATACGGCTTAAAGGAATTTATCGCTACTAGAATGCACTTCCAATCTCAATCTTTTTTTTTTAAATTTTCATTTCATATTTATTATAAACATTTACAACTAATAAAACATCTTCAATCCGGGCGAAATGCACTTAAAATTTATTGCTGAATAAAAATATCACTACTGGAAAACGAGAGCTCATCGCGAGCGACAAATTCGAATCGGAATAAATAATATAAAATACGACACGGTAAGCGAATAAAAACGAGAAAATAATAAAAAAAAACGCGAAAGAAAACTCGGAACGCAATCATCCGCGCGGCGAAACAGCAACAGCCCGCGGACGCAACAAAATAAATACATGCTAAAAATGCCGCCAGTACGAGCGCTTTCGTCTACAAAACCGACAGACTGCCGACTGAGTACAATCAGCTATTTTAAACCGACTGGATATTGTAATCCCTCATTTCATTTCAAATCCTTCATCTATCATCGTTACTTCATATGTTGTAAAAATGTGTATATCAATGATAGCAATAACACATGGGAGACAATAAAACACCGATACGCAGGCGAAAATCTTCGATTGTTTTGGCGAAAACGCATGTACTAAACGGCATGGCCACGGGACAAGTGACTGAGGTAGCCCGCGACACTAACCCTACCGCCGACACTACCATATTTGGTTATCGCGACAACGCGTGCGCACGCGCGTCTCACACGCGTCCGCGCGCACCGCCCGCGACAATCTTATATACACTAAATACTCTACAATGAACACTTACGAAACAGTAGACGATAGTATGTGGACAGTTGGCTACCGCGGGCGAAGTCTCGATACAATCCGGGTGCACGTCGCGCTCTCGAGTTAAGCATATTCGTACGATACGCGACTGGCCACGTGATACGCGGTCGCAAATCGCAGGAGCTTAAGCGTCTGCGTTTCGATTCGCGACCGCGATATCACCGGTACACAGCCGACAACAGTACACAAGTTGAGGCGATGATTTACGCGGATCGGGACGACCTCGCCCGCACCACGTGACTAGGCGAAAAAGCCCACCCTCGAGAGTGAGCAAGCGTAATTACAACTAGACACCTATTTCGGTCCATAACCTTAGATTACGCTCGACGTATTTGTACATAACTGGCGTCACACAAAATTGTGCAATTTCGAGCCACTAAATCGCTGTCACGTTTAAATTGACGTATACATCGTCGCGAGACGGCACTTGCATTAAATATAGGTTACAATCGTGCTCAGATTTGTGCCCGTGAAGATTGCACAATTTTGATTACAAGAGGACGCCTCGGACGACATCGCGCGGCGTGTGAACTCGACAAGATATATTATCACACTTATTATAACTTTTTTTAAATCGAAGTGAGTTCCCACGACGCGGTCAAATCGTCACATAGAGGTGTTAGATTAATCTAGCCTAAAGGTGAAGGTAGATTATCTACCCGTCTTGCGCAGGCGCAGGCGAGGAGCGTGGTGCTTAGATGGATTCTCCGCCAAGCAGGTCGGGCGGCAGGAACGAGTTAAGAGCAGAGGGCGTGGCACGAGCCTCGTGCTGGTCGGGCCAGAGCCCGGGGAATCCACCCCAGCTATCCTGCTGAATAACCACTCTCGTTAGTGAAGATTCAATTTATAACTAATGACAACTTTTTGTTCTACACGAAAAGATCTAATTTGTCAAAAAAATATTTTATTCGTAAATACAAGATTAAATAAATAATGGTAATAAAAAAAATAGGTAACACAGAATAAAAGTGGTGATATCTTCATCACAAATTTACCTTTGATCCGCCACCAGCTCTCCAGCCACCGCCGCCGCTCGAACCAAGGTGCTGCAGAAGAAGCTGTACGTCCGATTCCACTGGAGACTCGGCGAAAATAGTAGTGTTGCTCAACACACAATTGTTCAGGGCCATTTGAGCCTACACAACAACACACCATTAGGCAAAAAGACTCCAAACACCTAATCATAACATTGGTCTATGTATTAACACAAAGACGTCAAGATATATTTAAATTTAGAAATAAATAATTTTGAATGTGTATTAATAGATTTATAGTAATTAATAGTTAATGTCTTAAGAGAAAGTTGGCAAACCTCTTGTGGTGTTAAGTTTAGGTATATGATAAAGAAAATCAGCAAGGACAAAGAAACAAGATTGCTATTATAAGTAATATAGTGTTTATAATTGTCATTAAAACTAATTGCGTCGGATTGAACACTAAAAAATACATATTCATTTACATTAATTCCAAGCAGGAATTAACGTTCACAAAATGGCCGACCACGAGTTACCTGTACAATTTACATCAGCCATTTTGATGATAATGCTTTTAGTGGTTCATTAGTCTATATAAATTTTGATCTAATCTAATTAGCCTTGTTTTAAATAATAGTTCTTTAATTTAATTTTTTTTAATGTAATGTACCTTGGCTGCTTCCTCGCGAGTGGAGTAGCGGGCAAGAGCGAGCCCTTGGTTGAGGTACAAATGGAAGTTCTGCAGTGGCCCGTGTTGGACACACAATGTCTTCAATGTAGACCCGTCGATCTAAACAATTTACAAGATAATAATAAATCTTACAGCTAATAACGATAATGAACGACATTTTCATGGCAACAATTTATATTTTTAAGCTGCAACTAAATTTGTTTGTTAATTCAAACTAGCAAGAGCCTATTTTTAAATTTTAAACAGGCTATGTACCTGAGCAGTAAGATTCTTCAACAACAGCCAAGTGGACGACTGCCACGAGGGCACAGTGCGAGCATTATTTGCGTGGTGCTGAGGCCACTTGTTGAGTCCTGGTGGAGCCACTCTGCTCTTTGCACCCCAAGCATCTGTTTTCAAACCTCCCGAGCTAGTCACTGGAGGGTAGCTCCAAGTGGAGGATGAGAGGCTTCGTTCACCGCCAGGGGGCGAAGTCTTGCCTCCGAGCATGTCTGTTTCCTTGATAGCGGTGAGTGACAGTGGTGATCGCACCACCGAGCCAGGTGTCATTGCCGGATCGTCTTCAACGGTCTTCAATTGATTGCCCTAGATAACCAAACAAGACGAGAAAGGGTTTATTTCGGCTTTTTATAAAATACCTTTTCATACGTTACTCGTAAATAGAAAATTATTCATAAAAGTGGTGGTCATATATTGTGATGATAGTTTTCAAAAACTAAACATACCTTCCATGGCTTGCCAGGCTCAAATTCTGGTACAAGATCATAAACAGGCTGGTGCGTGTGCGCAGGCCAGTCTTTACCATCGGCTACGTCTGCGCCATCGCCCCACTCAGCGCCGCGACCCACGCCCCATGTCCTACAATAAAAACCTCTTTAAATGTTGTAACTTATTAGAGATTTACACAAATTTCAATATTATCTGGTGATTAAACTCATATCAACAGCAATAACGAAAGAAAAATGAACTTAGAAAATACTACTCAGATATTAAAACATATTTCCTTACGTGTCAGGTTGTAGGCCGATTTGATTAAGCTGCGGGCTAGTGGCGCTCTTAGCGGTGCCCGGCGCGCGGCTAAAGTCGTTCGCTTCGCTCTCCTTGTCAAGAGACGGCAGCTTCCATTGGATGAGACGCGACTGTTGGTTAGTCGCACCATATGCCTAATGAAAAATTACACAATTAACAAAAATTACAATAAACTGAATTATATTCTAATGAATATATTTCAGGACCTAGACCGAAAACTCACAAAGAAATAAGTCATCACTGCAAC
>JAOSYY010000014.1:4584037-4601797 GCA_025727935.1 Hebomoia glaucippe | reverse complement strand
TCTCTAGCGGCTCCTCCTCAAAATCATTGTCCACTTACTGGTGTTAAATATAAGAAACCACATTGTATAGCTTTTCATCACCAATAAAAAAAATATTAATTTAATACTCACCGCTTGCGACTCCTTGCCAATAGTCATGTCACCGAAGTTATTTCCTAGTGTCGTGAGTGGATCATGGCTCGGCTTGAACAAATCTGCGCCGCCCGCTTGCTGCTTCATGTATAGAGCTTGTTGGTTTGCAATTTGATTCTGAAACACGCTCATTATATAGAACTTGGTAGCTGGTGGCATTGATCCAAGGGATCCATAACAACACAATTATAACGTTAAGTTTATATAATTTTTTGGTCAAATCCGGGTAAACTTTAAACAGATAAAGATAAAGTAACTAGTGACCATCTTAATTATGTCAGCTTTTATAAAAAAAAACGCATCACTTTTGACTTATTCATTTAAGTTCTACGATGTCAGACAGACACATTACTCTTTTAGGTTTAGGGTACAACAATCTTACTTAATTAAAGTAACTACTGAAAAATCAAAAAAGATTAACTATTGTAATGCAAAACGTGTAATAATGATTTAAAGATTATTCTTCATGCATACGTCTGTATAAATAAGCTTGTCGATGGAAATATAACTTACTTGTAAGGCAGTTATCTGTTGCTTAGTCTTGGAGATTTGCATGGAGTATTGCAGGGCGAGTGTCGAGTTCGACTTCGAAATGGCCAGCGTATGTTGCTGCACCAATTGTTGAAGCACTTTGATCTGTTTCATAGTAGTTTTATTAGTAACTAGCTGACCCGACAGGCGTTGTCCTGTTTAAGTTTTGAATAATGAATTTGCATTTGTATAATTAAAAAAAAATTATGTCGAACTGTCAGTTAACAAGCTAAAATTGTCGATGGTTTTTCATAGATTTTCGTCAATATCCTGACGATAATAAGCACAAAGACAAGAATTAGGAAAATCGCTTCAACCGTTCACGCGTAATGCGATGACTGAGGAAAACAGATTTTTTCCTAACATATATTTAAATGAATCTATGTTTTTATTAGTAGTTATAAGATTGTAACCTCTATATAGCGACACTTAGCTGCACGTTGACTAGGATTTTCAAATGATATAAAATAAAGAGAATACTTTTATTATATTTATATAGGTATTAACTAATCATGAATAACATTAAAAAAAAATCATTAATAATAATATAAATAACGCTCATTACGTCAGTCGGTCAATTTCGTATGGCGTTTTGTTGTATGCGTATTTTAACTCGAATTTAATTCAGCAGCTTATAAAGTAATAATTATTACTTAAAAATCGCATAGTTTTTTCGTTACTTAGAATGGTAAGGCAAACTGTGCCTTGACATTTCGTTACAGAGAACTTGTGGTTAAATCGAGTGCAGTTAAATAGTTACAATACTCATATTCCTTGACATAATCTCGTGAATTACGTTTAACGAAAAATTAATGTCCTTTCGACATTAAAACTACATTACTGAGCCGTCATTACAAAAGAGCTAACGGCCCTACTTCGGTAATTACTATTAATTAAAAGTCATTACATGGACATTGAATATAATTTCTCATATCAGTATCATGAACACAAATCTTTCTAGTGTCAAACCTAAAATTTCTACAAAATCTTATATTCAAATTAATACCCTACTCGTTTTGATAACAGCTGTATGTAGTGTGCAACTAATAAATTTAATATTGTATTTACGCGAATATCATTTAATAAAATGTGTATATATAACACGTGATTTATTATAATATAATTTTGCAATTATTTACGAGCTTTATAATAAAATTAATTGACTGATACTTGCCCGCTTTGAAGTTGGCATGACCTCAATGATGGTTAAATCAATGGATTTGTTAGTGTTATGTAATAACATATTATTGTGAAAACATGGTCGGAAAAAAGACAAACCGACTGAGTTTATTAGCTGTACTTCTCAGAGCAAGATGGAGTTGTGAACTACCTTGTTATCTTGTAATTGATTTTATGTGAATAATCAATTGTTAATTTGAGTGTACTTTATATTTAATGTCTTAACTACCACAGCGGTGCTGGTGCTATTACCTGTTGCAAGAGCTGGTTGAGTAAAACCAGGGTCTGCGGAGCAAGAGGCTGGTTCAATATCTGGTGGTTGAGGTATCCAGCTGACACCGCCATCTGAATCTGTTGTACGAGCATGCGCAGTTGCGCTGTGCTTGGTTGACCGCTATTCCCAGATCCACTATGAATTATTGTTAAATTATAATATAGCAGAAATGAAGTTTATATGAATTTAGTATACATTTATTACTTTATACTTCCAAGAATGTTATGTACATTATAAATAAACATGATAAATCTTCCTATTAGCAATGTTAATTGACCTGTATTTAGTTACAAAATGAATAAAATGTGAATATTTTCTTTAATGTTGACGTGAAATTTGATAAAAAATAAGCGTCTCTTAATATCTAGTCATTATTCACCTGTTATGGTTAAAGGAAGGATGATGTTGGACCGCGTGCGGAGGCGGTTGGTTCAACAGTTTCTGCACAACAGCAGGAGAAACAGAGGGCACTGTCGGCTGCTGCTGGAATGGACCGTGGTGGAAGTGGTCATCCCGTCGCCAGCCGTCTCCACGGGCAGCTGCCAACATGTCTGCCGCTTCTTCGACGTTCATATCGCGACTGCGTAAGGCCGCCTCGGCTTCCTCCTTCTTGTAACCCATCTCTAATAAGATCCTAAGGAAAAATAAACAACGTCAACTATCAAGGTTAACGAGGCGATGACATAACTCAACGACATTACAATGACATCAACTGATAATATTGTTATTTAAGTCTAACACAAATATAAATTATTTATATACAAGTTAACTTTTATCCTACAAAATACAAACCTGAATTGTTTACTGTTCCAGACCATCTCCTTGGTCAACTGCTTCCCAATAGACCCACCCTGCGGGGGTTTGGGTCCCCATTCTGCAATGTCTTCAGGCCAAGCTCCACTAGGACCGGTTGGCTTAGGTTTAGGTACGGGCCACAGACCGGGTCCGGATGCATCCGACCAAGCCGGCACATCACGGTCGGGCCATCCCGCATGGGGTTCTTCCCACGATCCATTGCGTTGGGAGTGAGTGCCCCATACAGCGTCGGGTTTGCTCGGTGTAGGCGCGATCCTCTGTGGTGCGGGGGGCCCTTGAGGGGCGCCCCGGGCCATTCCACCGATGCCGGCTCTCTGCGCCCACAGGGACGTGCCGTCGTCGAAGGCGCCCGCTGCGCGCCGCGCAGCCGGCGGAGATGGCTCCTCCCAGCCGCTTACTTTGATAGGATCCTTTGGACCCTGTAAAGGTAGCATCTATCATAAAAGGCAAAACACATTACAAGCTTATATTTCATTTTAGTTTATAACTAGAGCATTAGCTTGTAAAAGATATTTTAAATCACACCAAATAGTGATATTTCAAGATAATATCATTATTTTTTGTGATAAACTAGAAGAGACAGACTTGAAAATATTCTTACCTGGGTACCCCATTGGTTGACAGCGCCAGTGGGCATCATCTTGGTAGGTGCGGCCGCAGTGTGCTGGTGATGTTGACTCCACATATCACCATTAAGACGACCGGATATTCCTCCGCGCAGATCGGGCGGTTGCTGTCGTGGATCAGAGGTACGGTGAGGGTCAATTCTGGGATCGGCTGGACGGTGGGGTTCTCCCCAGGCATTCCAGTCGTCCTTCTTTGGTACTCCCCATTGTTGTGAATGTGCTGGTGGGCCTCCTGGCCACTGCTGTTGCTGCGGCGGTCCAGTCCATACATTAGCTGAATCGGCAGCGTCGTCATCTTCACCCCAAGTACCTCCGATATTAGTTGTCGGGGTGTGACCCCAAGGGGTTTTAGACGCCGGTTGTGGCGGAGGCTGACCACCATTCCTCAAGTTAGCCTCCCAGAGATCAGTTCCGAGAAAAGCACCGTTGTTAATATTTGGCTTCCACGCCGGAGGTCCTCCGGCCGATGCGTCTACCTTAGAACCAGGTTCGGGTGAACCGGGAACATCCCAGTTTGTATCTTGATTCACATGTTGCTAAAAGACAAAATGAATATAAGCCGCGATCTAAATAAATGAATTTATTGTAGCGTCAAAGATACTTACGCCACCCCAGCCGTCTTGGCTAAATAATGCCTCCCTCATTGAGTTGAGTTGTTCTATTTTTGCGGAGGACGTATTGTTTGTTGAATTACCATTATTGCCATTTGATGTAGGCCCATTAGCATTGCCATTAGCATTTGGTATATTATTCCCATTTCCGTTTCCATTATTTGTACCTATAAGAATAGCTCATTACATTTATTGAACTGAAGACCATCTTTTAAAGAATTAAACATTGAACTTCAGATAATTTGAATTCATAGTCAGACGTTGAATTTTTATAATGCAATCACTTATGTTAAACAAGAATTTACAACAAAAAAAATACCACAGAATATTTTAATTATTTCAGAATATATTACAATAATTTATTGTAATGTGTCTAAAAATACAATTAATGTAAAAAAAATCGACATAAGACCTTCTGTTAGTGAAGCGTAAAATTTAAATAAAGATTATATCCTTTTATATTTTAATACCATTGCTCGAAGGCGCACCGTTATTGTTGGATTGAGAATTTGGCATGTTTGGAGGGGAGCTTTGCCAATTTTGAGATGCCGCGCTCGTTGGCGGCATTTGATTGCCACTGCCCTTATTGCCGTTCACTGCAACCAAACATAAACCTCGTTGTTAAATTTAAATTATTATATTGTTTTATTTCTGTAACTAGCGTTAATAAATGAAAAGCGCATGGTAGTTAAGAAAAGAAGAATATTTAGTAATAATCCAACCGATAGCATTCTTGCTTTAATAAAACAAACAGAAATCTAATGAGATGCATAGAAAGAAGTTAACTAACAGTCAGCTTGAGATGTAGGCGGACGTTGTGAGTTGGTCCATTGTTGAGTATTATTTGTACCATTATTGGTTTGGCCACTGGAATTGCCACCCCAATTACCAGCTGCAAAGATTAATGTTTTTAAGAATCAGCTCAAAACGAAACTAAATCATACTTATATTATATGAAACGGATATTATTATACTTTATGAAAAATTACTGGCGCGATAAATTTGATAATCCCCAAAAGCCTATTCCAGAATTGTGTTACTGCATTACATTTAAGGTGATAGTTTACACAAGGCAATATTTATTACAACATCGAAGCAGAACTTAATTTGATATTTAAAAAATTCTGGCACACAATGCACACGACATGTAAAATAATTTCAAATTATTTGAAATACTAGTCTGCATCTTTTTGTTAGTTATGGTTTTTACACCATAGTACCTATAACAAATTCCATTAAATTTGAACACAATTTAAACCTCAAAGAACATGCTATATACCAAAATAATGTAAGGACTAGAAACTCTATGCTTGAATCTCAGGCAAAAATGTTTAGTATTAATGACATGTATTGGTTTGCAATGTTGAAATATGTACCGTTATTATTAGCTGGTGGGCTACCCCAGCCCGATGCAGCATTGAGAGAGCTTTCACCGCCTCCACACAGCCGCAGGCGGCATGGTTTACCCCAACTGTCTACTTCTTCACTCTTCTTAATATCCTTTAAGATTCTTTGTTCGTTAGCAACCAGTGCCAGCATACTGTCTAACGTCAGATCACCATTTTCAAACGTCTTCAATACTGCTGTCTGGCTTGTTGTTTCACCAACACTCAATACTTTATTGTCATGGTGACTGTTCGTTGAGTTGTCGTAAGTAATCATTCGAGTTTTGCATATCATATTATTATGAGCAGACTTTACATTTAGTAATTGTGCCTTTTTCATGCAAGGTTTATCTCGTATAATACAAACTGAGGATTTAAAAGCGTAATCAGACTTGTTCATATACTCTGGCGCTCGTAACGCCATCTTATAGTTTAAGTTAAAGCTACTGAAATACGGGTCACTGTATGAGATACCCTGGACTGTTATGGCGTTAATCATTAAAGGAATGCAGTAGTTAGGCGTACCGCCAATCATTTGGTTTTGTTGGATACTATCAACAAATTCTACATTATAAATATTATTATCTACCATTTTTACACTAACTCGCTGACTTTCATTCTTCTCTTCGACTCGCTTAAAAGCACCAATTTTATTTGTGATCACCACCATTGAGGTGGAATAATTACATTGCATTGGTTCGGTAACAGTATCAATATTGGAGTAACAATTATCCTTAAATAGACATGGAACACATAATATTACAGAAACATTAGACATCAGACAATTATTATAAATAGAATAATTTTCTACAATATCCAGCTAAATTTATACTTATTTTCACAGATTGCATATTGTTTCAATTAAAGACTAAGTAACAATGGTTTGTAGTGATGCAGTCAATAAAGCAGGTAGCAGTGTTTAGTGCCTCTGTGGCAGAGGGCGAAAGTGAGATCACCACTGGAAGCTGCTGGGGATGCCTCTAGCCCCGAGTGGCCCAGCCCTAAAACAAATTGCTTCAATAAGTCTTGTCCTTCCCAGAGTTCAGCATTTTGACCTCATTCTTCTTATAATTAACAAATAAATACTTCTAATAGAACATACCAGAGCTATCTCATAAAATTCAAACAGAATATAGATAATTGTTCTTGTTTATATCCTTAAGTTATCATGCAATGACTATTACATGTAAGTAATCTAATAAAATAGTTATGATTCTTGGTATGTAATATTATAATATTAATATATTTTATACCTATTGATTAAAACCATGTTCATCTAGTTGGAAACTAATAGTGCTAATATAGACGCAAAAGTCATAAAATACGCACCTTATAGGACGGACGAGAGGCTGAGCTGTATATCACAGATAATGCGGGCTCGGCAGATCCTTTGAAGCAGCTTTGCAGTAGCTCGTATCGTTTCACTTTGTCTGCACGGAAGATAAACTCATTTAATTACTATTTCAATTACAAGAGATCACAATTCTGCAAACTACTTAGCAACAAACAACTTTGGTTGAGCCTGTGAAATTCCACACTAAATAAAAAAAAATTGAGGTTATTTCAAGGACTATAAAAGTGTGAACACTATATGTATTACCTACTCTGTATGTTTTTCTATAACGTCATACATAATACAAATCCACATTATATCAACCTAAATGACCTGGCACTTGCTTGGTTTGCAATAATTATAAATTAACAACATATTGCGTCGCGGACATGATAAGCGCATATCAAACTTAAGCACGGATTCGCGACTATTCGTTCGTCGAACAACAGATTCACAATCACTGATCACAGGGTTTTATAGCTTCACACGAACGGGATTGGTGCAATAAATCTTACATTTTTATCTAAATCATTAAATTATGCTTTAAGCGGCAGGTACATGGTAGATACTGGATATATTTGTGTATATTTCGGCCTTGAGACTCGATGTCGAATATCTACAGATTCTATACAAGTTCTATCTACATTATATATATTTATCTACAGTACCTATCTACACCTAGAGTGAAAGTTAGCACGACCTAATAGCGTAATAACAAGCATAAAATAATGTAAAAACATTGTCATACATAAATGGACACTTAAAATTCACTGTAGGTCTAAAAGAACACCAAATATCACAGTTTTGAGAGAGAAAATACAAAAAATTCTTACGTGACACGAACGAGCACAACGGTGTTATATTACTAGATAGAGGGAGACAAACGATTTATGCGATCTTGACGCGCCGCTTATTAGAGCGAGACAATAGATACGCCCGAGAAAGCGATGCCATAAATGCTAAAAAGGTTCTACGATAATATACATTAATTTGGCTTATAATTTTTAGAAATAAGTCCATACCTTTGTTTTGTATGGTTGTTGGCACAATCACGATATAGATTTTTACAAAATTGCAATCCCAAACCCCAAGAACACGGCTTCGACGGCTGGATGGAATGATTTCGTCGTCGGGGTTCGCACGACAACTTACATTACCGTACCCATTCTAGAAGGTTATAGCTTTCAATACAAATGCACACTTGCTTATTACTCTTTTTTCTTAGCCGCATAATACATATTCGCTATACAATCTATATCTAAGTATGTTCTATTGAATTGTAATGTACCTACGTATAACGCGTAGGTAGGTAATTAGGTGTAACATGTATAGCTTGATACATAAATACCGTTCCTTCTTGTTTCGCGACTACTTAGGTGTTGTGTTGTTAAAGTTATATCTTCGCATGCATTTGAAAAATATTGATTTTAAGGTTATACGACGATCACAATAGATTTTAAGAGTATTTTATTATGTATATGCATATCTTTAATAAACTTACTCCAAGTATAGTTGTTTAAGGCAATAAGTGGTATATTTATATATTACTTTGGTATATAATATATTGCATCAAAAGGTCCTGATTTCGATTTTATGTTCGAGAATATTTAAATAATTATTTATACATGTAACTAGTATAACCCGGCTACTTTAGCATGAAATTGGTAAATAATCGAACTAAGACTTGACATTAATGGAAGAGCCGCACTTCTCCATACAAAATTTGACTATGCAAAACCTCATAGTTCTCATAATCCCTAAATACACGTAAAATTCGTACAGAGATAAAAGGTATCAATATATAGATCTAGTATAAAAATACCAATAGGTTTGTTATTTACAATATAGATAACACCTACAAAACCAATAATGAATTTTTCGTAATTTTAACATGTATGTTAATGAGTTACATGAAAATAACTTAACTAAATCATTCATTTACATATAGTTTGACTTGTTTTATCATGGTGTAATCGAATATGAATAAGAAAATTAATCTTGTATTGATATTGGGATTAAATTCGATAAAAATTTTTAACGTTGCCTTTTGGATTATCACTACTGTTGAATGTATGAATAATTTAAAATAATAATTTCCTCGTTAGACATATATAAGAATCGATCTATATATTATCGATATTTATAGCAAGGAACAAGAACATTCTTTAACGGTGTTGTACTAAGCGTATGCAACCAATTAATTTTGATTAAGTTTATACATATAAAGAGCATCTCAATAACAAACACTTTCTAATGAGTCTAACTTTGTTGATAACTACTTATTGAGATTTTTCTAAGCTTTGATATGTGTTAATACGTAATAAATAATTGTATTTTAATTTTGCTCTAACCATTGAAAACCATTGAAAATAATGAAAGCAGGAAAATGTAACAAAATGTGGGGCTATATTATGTATATACTATAAACATATAGAATAAAAACAACAACAATATCATCATGGCTGCAAAATCGTTACCAACCTACCTATATAAATTGTATTAGTAAATGTTGGTATGTTGGCTATTCTTTTTGATAATAGTATTCTGTGGTCAAAATTGATCGAAATCACAGATTACTATTTATTACTTATTGAATTAATTAAGCTTTGATCGTAATTTGATGTCTTTATAGTCTTTATTTATTAATGTTTACATTTTGAGCTTACTCTCTCTCTCTCTATATATATTCCTGGTATCTTATACTATTTTAATAAATAATAATATTAATCAGGTTACATATAAGCGATTTTTTTAGTTTTAAACTTATGATACTTATGTAGCACGCGAATGGGTAAGTGTAATATTAAAATATTATTTTTATTGTTTGCATAATATGTGTAAAATTAAATTAAAGTAATACAAGAATATAGTAATTAATGGTATTATAATAGTCTTTCTGTTTGGCTCAAACGTTATGGGGAAATGTCAAATCTAAGTCAATGTCAAATAATATGCAAATCTGTATAAACTATGAAGTGTGAAGTATAAAATAACTTCTTCGAGTTCTCCGACTATGTAATGTGTTGTGATAGTGATTGGTATTGTTAATTGATAAAAGAGGATAAATGATATTATATTATTATCTTCTAATGAAGATAAAATAAGTTCAGCTATTATTTAATATTAAAAGTAAATTTATTTATCTTACTTATAGCTATGTTACAGAGCATATATCGTAATCCGCCTCCTTTTGTTTTTGAAAAGAAAATCACAATATTATAATGCCCATTGCCGAGGGAGGGGATCAATACTCTGTTTGGGTAACGTTTCTTTGTTTTATTAAGTGCTTTTGAATAGTAAAATTGTTTATTTTCTCTTATTCAGGAATTATATGCATCAGTTAATATGAGACATTTAAGACAACTTTTAAACGACATGTTTTTAATGCCAAGTAATTAATTTGGGGCATTACAAAAAATATGACTTGTAAAATAAATTGTTTTGAAACAAAGCATTGTGTTTAATAGACAAAGAAATATTTTAAAATGAGAGATTTTGATGTAAAAATCAATGTTTGTAGCAAGTGTGAAAGGTAGAAATAACTGACCTTCAAATGGGACCAGATAAAAGATGTCTTTAAGATAATTCAATATAAAAGTGCCTGAATATTAAAATATACAGCCTTTAAAAGATTGATGTCTGTTTATTAACTTGAACTGCCCGTGTTGCTCAAAACCTGGCATTTTTAGTCATGAATGAGGTTTTGTATTTTATGGCCATATCATCATATAATAATGTTTCAGGTGGGATTAATCTACATATTTAACTTGATAGTAGGCACAGGGGCACTTACTCTACCAGCGGCATTTGCGAGAGCAGGATGGGGTCTAAGTACAATATCACTTGTATTCCTGGCGTTCATGAGTTTCATGAATGCTACATATGTGATAGAAACTATGGCTTGTGCTAATGCTGTCTTTAAATGGAAGAGATTGCAATATATTAAGCGGAACAGTGTAAGTTTCAATTTTAAAATATTTGGAAGGCAATATTTTAAATTATGTCTATATTATATCTAGCTTTATCTACTGCCCGATTAATTTTTTTTTTTTAAACTTAGTAGTTCACATAATATTTTATGTCTACAGGTGTAAGTATGTACTTAATCAACACAACATATTCATGATGACCTATCAGGTGACTTAAAATAATAGACAAATTCCCACAAGGAATAATATGTATGTTTATTTAGATTCAAGATGAAGAGCATTCGGATGACGATCACTCTGCCTCCAATCATGGTTATGGTGAACTGGAAGATCCGCTTGTCTGTGGTGATTCCATACCGTCACGCTACTACAGTCTAGATAAGAGAATAGAACTCGGAGAGATGGCAAACTTATTTCTGAACAAGACTGGTAGAACCATGTTCTATTGTACGTTATGCATTTATTTATATGGAGATTTATCTATTTATTCAGCTGCTGTGGCAAAGTCAATAATGGATGTTGTTTGGTAAGTAAATACAATTCTACGTGAGATGCATATTTTTATTTTATGACGTAAAATTTTATGTATACAACTGTCTTATTAATTTTATTAAGTAATTACCAAACTTGAAATATGTTTAAAACAAATTAATCACAATTTTACAAAGGTTTAAGTATAGTTGATATTATCTATCAGTCATCATATTTTCTTTAAATACTAAAGATTTTTTGATAACATTATTCTTTTTCTCCTAGCTTTTTACCAGTCACATGGATACAAATGTAATAAAGATCTATAAAAAAATTGATCTTGTTATAAATTATTATATATTGTATTTCTTTTACACTATGAATAATGCCTGCAAGTAATGTCATGAGACGTTCGCAACATATCGTGGGAGACTCAGGTTTATGTATAAAAAAACAGTTTAACAAATCTTAAAACTAAATTCATAGTTCATTTTGACATTTGTGTTAGAATAAGAGTTTTGAATAGAAATGAGTTGAGTTTTCTGAAAGGTGAGCCACTTTTGTATGATTTAATTTTTTCTCAGTTCAACCGTTCCATCGAATATAACTAATACCACCGATTGGGATGATATGCCTTGCTTCAACGCGTCTCAAGGTTCTTATACGCGCCTGGACTGTTATCGAGTTGCTTTGCTCACGTTCTTCGCAGCGATGGGGCCTTTCGTCTTCTTCAATGTACAGAAAACAAAATATTTACAGCTGTTTACTTCCAGCATGAGGTGGCTTGGTGAGTAGCTTATACCATATGGTTTGATATTATTTTATATATAATACATAGATATTTACTATTTAAAGCTTACATAAAATATGTTCATATTTTTATACCCAAATGTAAAAACTTCAATTCCTCATATTACTAGTTACTCGTGTCTTCCTGTGGCATTGTAGCTACTAAACGAATAGCCCAATTTTGATTAAAAGCTTTATCAGGATGGCTCTTAGACGTTTGATGATATCTGGTTGAGGGTAACACTATTAAAATTATGAAATTTATTGTTCCAGCATTCGTTATAATGATAACAATGGCAATACTTCTCCTAATCAAACATGGACCCCAAGGCAAGCCTCCGGCTTTCGACTTCACGGGCCTGCCCACATTGTTCGGAGCCTGCGTGTATTCCTTCATGTGTCATCATTCACTGCCCGGACTAATCAGCCCTATACGCGGCAAAAATTACTTAGGACTACACCTCTCTCTCGACTACGCACTAATCAGCGTCTTCTATCTCCTTCTCGCATTTACTGGAGCGTTTGCGTTCGCGAACTTAAGCGACCTATACACGCTAAATTTCGTACCAACAGACAATGAAAACATATTTCTCGAAATCGTTGAATATTTCCTCGCTCTCTTTCCAGTGTTCACTCTCTCTACCAGTTTCCCGATAATCGCTATTACGTTAAGAAATAACTTACAGAGCTTTTTCTTGGACACGAGTCGTTTGGAAACGTACAACTTCGTTCTAAGGAAGCTGGTGTTTCCGATTGTCGCTGTGATCCCCCCTCTGTTGTTGACGTATTTTTTGGAAGACATCAGCATCTTGATAAAGTTCACCGGGTCCTATGCGGGTACTGGGATACAGTATTTGATTCCGACGTTCCTAGTTCTCTCGGCGAGGCGACACTGCGCTAACTTGTTAGGGTTGGGCGTGGTCAACAAGTATAAGAGCCCGTTCTCGAATGTCGCGTGGGCGGTCTTCGTGCTGCTATGGTCTTTCATGTGCATTATTCTAGTTTCGGTTAATATGTTGGAAAAACATTCCGGTAAGTAAAACCGTGTCATTCAGCGCATCAAAAATTGCAATTATTTTAATCCGAATTTAGAATGTTTTTAATGAAATAAAATTTATAATAAATGCTGTTTAGTATTGCTAAATATTTAAAGCTGCCGACTGTTTTAGCTAAATGTATATTTCTTGCAGTCGATTTTTATATACGCTTTTCGCAGGATTTACTTATTACAAGTGGTAGATTATCCTCGTAATAGAAGATCGTTACCAATAATTGTATTTTAATTATATTTTGTTTTAACTTCCCGCAAGTAATAGCCAAAGCGATTAATTATGTTATCTGTTACTTACAAGTGTTCAAAAAACGTTAATAGTCCGTATGTTAATGAGTTACCATATAAAAAATTGTGTTCGTTTATTATTTAAATAAATTTGTCAAGTCAAAAGCTCAACTATTTCGATTTATAGAGAGTTATAAAAATACTTTTCCTCAGTATTAGCTTTCCTGATTAAGCTAAATGAAAATGTCTTCCCTAGGCCCTATGCAAGTTATGTCCAAAATGTACAATAATTTATTAAATAGAGAAAATAATGTTTGTATATTCTATGGATAAATTTAGTTTTAGCTTGCTGGTTAGACCGCCATGTCAAAAGAAATCTTTATATTTCGTAATTTTTTAAATAAAATATATTATAAAAATATAATTTTAATGTATATGTGTGATAGGATATTAATTTTCCAATAAAAAGATTGCTTGATTTTTTAGTAAAGACTTGAAATTAAAATTGTGATTTTAATATTATTTTGGGTGATATTTACTATTTGCATACTTAATAGGTTAATCATTTTTTTACTAACGCTTCATTGTGGATGTTTATAGATGGTATTAATTTTAATATAAACGCCGGCAAGTATATTGGCAGAATAGTACGTGTATAGTTCGGTAACTAATGCCAAGACAAACTACTAAAATGTTCGCCGCTACCTAAAATCGTACGTTTTATAAAATGGCTGGTCCTGTAAGTTTAATTAGAACAAAAGTATGAAGAATAAATGTTTTTGAAATGTTAATGTTATAATAATCGTTTACTGTGATATCATAACCATTTTTATATAATGTATGTAGCTATATTTTATCGTAGAAGTGACTGTCTGTCATTGTATTTTTTACAATAAATTTATTTTGTGTGTTCTATACCTTCGTTTAACTTTGAACTACTATAGCATTGTCACACGGATACACCCGCGTTTCATTTTGATCTGCATTATCAAAAGTAACATCACAAATGCAATTATCAAACTGACCAATAAAATAGATTTCAGGTTTTTGAACTGAAAATTAAATATCTATAAAATAAAATTAGCCTATGTTACACCTTTTAATGAGTTTCAGAGAACAGCAGGAACAAACAAGCATACATGCGTTATAAATTGTGTTTATGTTTTAAGTAGCGTAACTTTCATTTGCATTTAGAAAAGAGCAGTTATTTTGTTTTGTGCATCCAATTACCGGAGGTCAGCCATCAAACTCCGGAACAAGTCCTTGTTCAGAGCTAAGCTGAACAATTGCTCCACCAAGCTTTTGCTCCAGCCAGCACCTCTTAATTTCATACTTAATTTATTTTATTTCTATAGACAGATTAATAATAAAACAGATGAGGTTGAAAGAATTTATTTTTATTTTATAATTGTCACTTATCGCGTACACAAGCGACTGAAGCTGTTCATAGCTCAATTGACTTTGGTATGAAGTTACATTATTTTTGTGCAAGCCGCCGCGGCCGGGGCGAGGGTACCCGCCAAAACACTATAAGCAAGAAACAATCGGATAACTCACAAATATCACTTGAAACCGCAATTTAGATAAAAATAAGATCATTGTTACTTAAATAAGGACTATATAAAATCTCATTGCTACAGTGAATCCGTTTCATGAATTTCATTTTTACATGAGATTATTTAAACTACCTATTAATATTTTTTTATAAAAGACGCGCAGAGCATCAATGTTTTTTAAGTTTTCCATTTTTCTTAAGATTTTAATTTTATGAGCGAGTAAATAGAACGGATGCCAGTTTCATCTAATTTTATATCGACCTTAAAGAAACAGAGTAGAAAATTTAAACTACGGTCAAGTGTTACAACAACGCATTATCTCATCTCATTAAATCAAAAATAACTCGCTTCGCATATATATATAAAAAATGTATTTATTTTGGTAAAAATAAATCAACATTTTACGAGTTTCGTATTAATACAATCAATCGATAAAATAAATTATAAAAAAATTATCACACCGTTGCACACGTGGCGCAGAATATTTATTTCCGATGAAAAATTTAAATTAAATAATGAGAAACAGACAATAAACAAACGCCATGTGTACTGTCTAGGCCCATACACCAAGTACAAACTTAAGTTCGAATCTAGTTTCAAGACTTGCGAAATGGATTTTTCTATTCAAACTAATGTCATTTTGAGATTCCGACTTAAGTTAGATCCTGAACGGGCCATAAACAACAAACGAATCACGTCTTTTGAATGCATCCTTAAAATTCCCTATACGAAATAATCGTTTCAAAATTCGTTATTGAGAGCAGAAGCGCGCGAAACACTAAGTACACGTCGAACCTAAACACAGATAATAATTAACAAAATAAATAATAATATCTATAAGTCTGTATTCGCAAAAAAATCGAACAATCCAGAACAAATTTGGCGTAGCAAGAGTATGAAATTATAAACGGAAAATACTTTTCGATCGACGGGAAACATTGAATAACAGATCGGCCATACTCTAGCTACAACCTAGGGCCTGATTTAAACCTTAACTTTCGGAACCAGTTTTGCGAATTAATTTTCAACAATACAACTGCTTAAGATTTAAAAACTGTAATAAAACTGTACAGTTCATATCACAGTGGATATGAAAGACAGGCACACGAGCCCTGTACCCCAAGCCGCGACTCAAGTACGAATCCCGTTTTAGGACGAATCAAAGTATTTTGACAGTCTCAAGTGCGGATTGCGACTCGAGTCACGGTTTGCAATACGGACCACAATCGACATTATTCAAATTGGAATATTAATTTCGAAATAATAACTAGAACGCCAATAACGGTCTAAGATCTATTCGAATCACAATAAATATGAAGGCATCGCGAACTCAGATTTAACATTGACTATTGGCGATTTTGTTGTTTTTTGTTTTCACTTTCGAGGATCAGATTTCTGTGACTGTAAAATAGTTTATTAATAACATAATAGTATAAGACGCGACTCAATTTCGAATCTAGTTTCAATACTTGTTTAACGTTTTTATTAAGTTTGGCAATGCTCAAGCATAGATTCCAACTTGAGTCGAGTCTTGGCTTGTTTCTTGATAATAAAATCGCGAATAATCGACGATAAATATGTGTTCGCGATCGGCCTGCGCTTCGCAGAGATTTTACCGCAAGTGCGCACGCGTCAATTCATTCTACCTATTATTGCTAGATGCATAGCATAGCTACTACTAAAACTGTGTAGACATAGAAAATCACTGAGAAAAACCTTATATATACTGCAGAACCGCCGTCCGGCACAGGTTTGGTGCCAAATGGCCAAAATGGTTTTTACTATTGGTGTGACAAACCGGACGGTAAAAATCTTCGCTTTCAATAAAAACAAAAACTGAAAATTTGCATGCAACTATGATAGACAATTTGATTGCCACGGACCGAAAAACCTAAAGAACCCAGTAATTATATCACACAGTAGTGAGCCGCGTATCGTGGAGTGTGCTTCGGCTATAAATCTTTCAATTGGATTTCACTGCGCCGGAGTGCGTTGCGGAAGGAATCCAGTGAGGAACGAAGGGTTAGGCAGAATCCCCTGGACGCGGGTATGAGGGGATAATCTGGTGGGTCGATATCTGATGGCTGCTGGTTGGACAGAGCCACGAGCCCCTCTAAACGCCTGCACAGATCCCCGGAGGTGGAACGAAGGTGCTGGATTATCTCGTCGCGAAAAGGTTCCGGAGGATTCATGGCCATCTTCGTCATAGACTGCACGAGTTTCAGTAGAACCATTTCGTTGTACATGCGCGAGTTCTCCGTGCCTTGTTGCGTACCTGAAATTGTAATTAGATTAGCGCTATTAAATGACATATCAGCAAAAGATTACTCAAAATAAACAGAAATCTCAGCTGTATAACATTAAATATTGGTGAGCTTTACAAAATTCGGACTAAAATCGAAAATAACCCGTTCATAGATCTTGAAGTATACTTGTAAGTAAATGAAATGAGACCAGCAACATTATGTCATTGTAAACTAATCTAATATATAAAATTCTCGTGTCACAATGTTCGTTCCCATACACCTCCGAAACGGCTCGACCGATTTTTATGAAATTTTGTTTACATATTCAGTAGGTCTAGGAATCGGACAACATCTATTTTTCGTCCCCCAAAATGTTAAGGGTTGTCCACCGTTATTTTTTTTTTTGGACAAAATATTTTCTTTTTATTTTTTATTTTTTTATTTTTTATTTATAAATACTTTTGTATGGCAAAAATACGTTTGATGGGTCAGCTGGTAATATCGATAAAATAGCTAAGGTTTAAGATTTAAGTTTACATTGTAAACACCGAATAAATAAAGAAAAGGAGGAGGAAGCCGACACGAAACGTATCAAATAGCGTC
>JAOSYY010000014.1:4537378-4549524 GCA_025727935.1 Hebomoia glaucippe | reverse complement strand
AGTTCTCTTCCCAATAGCTTAGGATTTGGCCACCAGGCCGCCGCCATGTTAAGTTTGTCATAAAATATGCCGTTCACCGTTGATGGTGCGGTCGCCCGAGGTGGCGCAGAGGTCTCCGACCGGGTTGTCGCTCAGGTCGAGCTCTCGCAGCGACGTGCAGGCGGCCAGCCACTGCAGCGCGTCGCGCGTTGCGTTGCTACGGCGCAGCGACACCTCCCGCAGCGCCTCGCTCGGCACCAATAGGCCTCGAGGCAGCGCCTCGATCGTGTTCAGGGAAAGGTCCAGAGTGGCCAGGTTGGCAGCGGCCGCGAGCCAGTCCGCCGCCACGTTGCCTTCGCGCAGCCGACAGTTGTGCACACGCAGCTCTCGCAGCGTCGCCGCGCCCGCGCCCGCCAGCGGCAGTCGGCCCGCGCCGCCACCCCTAGCGCACCGGTACAGCACCGATTGGAGCGCGCCGCAACGTTCGAACCACGCGGCCAGCGCCTCCTCCGGCACATTGAGCAACAGTAAGCGGCGCACGCCACACTCGCCGGACGGCGCGACGGGCCCGCGGCCCGCCGTCGGCGGCCACACGTTCAGTGAGAAGTTCTCTAGTGCGGCGCCGAGCGCCACCTCGAGGAGTGGTGCCACGATCTCGGCCGTCCGCAGCGACGGCGCTTCGTCGAGTCGCGCCGAGCGCAGCCGCCCGCTTTCCACTTTGAGGCGTTCTAACCGTGAAAGCCTGCGCAGGGCGGCGGCCGGCAGAGACTCCAGCTCGGACCGCATTATGGATAATCGTCGAATGGTGGGAGGAAGGAGGTCGAGCCGGTTCGCCGAAATGTTGATCTTAGTTAAGTATAATTCAGTGACGTTCGAGTCTCGGAGGAAGTCGGGAGCGACTCGGACGAGGCTGGAGGCGGAGAGGGTGAGCGACGCGACGCGCAGGCCGCGCAAGTGCTCGCGCGCGAACGTGCCGGAAGGCGGCAGGCTAATCAACCGGAGCGTGCCGTTCGTGGCGAGCGAGACGTTGAGGGTGGCGAGGGCGCCGCCGAAGCCGGCCGAGGGCGGCGCGCAGTCCTGCAAGGTGACGCGCGGCACGACGGTCGAGCGCCTGAAGCCCGGCAGGACCCCGTCGTCCAGCGTCACACCGACGGGGCATTTCAGTTGAAAATATGTCACGCCATATGTTATCGTCAAAGCGCTTCCTAAAATGTAAAGTTTTATTGCTTTAGTAGGGCTGGTAGTGGTCTCTAATGCTCCCAGAGGAACATTGCCATGAACGATGTATGTGTTTCAAAGCATCTGTAATACAGCGATTAGACCTCTTACCGTTAATAGTGAAGGAATACTCATCGGTCTGGTGGCCCTTGAAGTGGCACTGGGAAGCGTCGGCGCGGGGCGGACAGCGCAGGATCGGCTCCGGGAGCGCGCACAACGGCCGCAGAGGCCCGAGCCAGAGCGCCAACCACAACAGGCGCCACATGACCCCTTCGCATGTCGGGCCTTCGCGGACGACTGCCGAGATGCTCCGGCTCGCGACGCAATGATCGATATATCTGTGCGTTTTCCGCACGCCACAAAGAACGAGTTTACGGGTATTTCTGTTATTTTCCTGTTGTTGGTTTTTCTCGATGTAACGAACAAGTCACACGATTACGCCTTATCTCGTCCTTTTCGACTAAACAGACAGAATACATAACACGGTGACTAATTTCGCGCTAATTCACTTATTTATTATTTCGATCTAACTAACTCAAAAGTTCCTCACAGTATTTGTTTACGTTTGCAACGCGACAACAATCCGTCCGGGTCGGGGCACAGAGCAAACTAACTTCAGAGTGCTGGACTCGTTAGCGGTTACTCGGCACTGACGTCGCGGCGATGCCGGTGTTGCCAGGGCTCTCGTACGTCGCCAAAGCGTGCTCTGCGGTTGGCCTGTGCCGACTGTCGCTGACCTCTGTCATCTGTGGGCTCCTAGGTGGCAGCACTGGCCTTGCGCGACGCGATAACGATATATCAAATAATTTGTTAGTTCTAATTTTTCGTCCCGTTAGTTTTAAATTTAACAGCTAACAGGCTAAAATGCTTTAATCTTTTATGACCCGATTAAGATTACTAATACTGAAACTGTTTATTAATTATGTGATCTCTCCTCGGCAAGGAAGCGGTAGTCGGTACAACCGATCAGAAATAGTTGAATAAAATATTATACGTTTTATTTTTCGTACGCTTAAAATAATATCCGGCGCACGCGGCACCGTTTGACGGGCGTCTAGGCTGAGCAGTAGGTAATTGAATGAGAGAAAATTGTGGTGAGAGTCGAGAGCTACACGTTTTTTAAAATGCAAACATCTCTAAGAGGCTTAAGGTATGTGTGGACACTGGGGCTGTCGTACAGAAATAATTATTGATGACTGACCAAAAGAGAGCGAGGGGCTGCTCGGGCCCGGGAGCAGACTTCAACTAATATCAGTGTGCGTTTCACGTCAGGCAGAAACTGCAGTTTCTAAAAAATATTTGTTGTTTCAGTTATATTCAAGTTGGGTTTTGAGGAAGGGAAAATGAAACCAGAGTAAAAAATCCGTTCGTATATTGCCATACAACAAGTATGTGCACTTTTATACATAGGCATAAGTTTTATTTACAGCAGGACATCCGTTCGTTAGGTATTTCCAAGCGGAAGGCACACGGAAAAACTAATTTCTTATATACATTATAATTATATTCCATCTATACACATGTACTGTTATAAATAGCCTAGGGTAAAGCGTCCCATGGCCCACGAGAGGCTCGCGACGGGCGTAACAGTAACATTAGTCTATACTTTAAGTGGCACACTGTATTTACAAAGCGCGAGGCGCTTCGACGCCGATTAAGTCTCCGTTCGTCTCCAAACATTTCGGGCCGTCACTCGAGGGCAGGCTTCGTCGGATGCACATGGGCGTCCCGATGTCCCTATGTGCCCTTATATGTCTACTCGCAAGTAAACGACCAATAGGCAGCCGCGACCGCGCATCAGGGTACTCCGTGACTTCAGCGCCAATCGCGAGTCCGGCCCGCGTCGCCGCACGTGAGTCAGCCGACGCCCGCATCGGCGAATTCCAGAGTTTTGCGGAAATTTCGATGCGGTTTTCCCGTTTCGATAACTAGCTATAATTACGTATTGCAAAGTTATATTTCCAAGGTGTGGCGAATCGTCCGACTTCCGAAGCCATCGTTTGAACGACGACGAGCGATCCGTCCATCTGGAGGCGTCGCGCGTTCCAATCCGAAGGCGGCGACCCGCCTAGGGCGGGCGGGCCGCGCGGAGGTCGTTGTCCACCGCGTCGAGCTCCAGCCGGCGTCGCACCCAGGCCAGCATCGCCTCCTGTGACACGGCGACCGCATTGAGGACGAGGCGCCTAATCGAGTCATTCGACTGACTAATGTACGCATGCAGCTGCGGTGTTAGTGGTTACTGAGTTAGTCACCCCAGAGTGCGGCGGGGGCGGGCGGCGGGGCGGGCGGCCGTCAATCGCGGCGCGCGTCCAGGTGCGCGTTGTCGGTGTAGTCGTCGTAGTCGCGCGGCGGCTCGAGGTCTTCGTGCGCATCGTAGTCGCCGTCGTCGCCCTCGTCGGGCGCCTCCTCGCCCGCGTCCTCGCCGCCGCCCGTCTCGGCGCTGCCCGCGGGCGGCCGCTGCTCTCGCGCCGGCTCCTGCCACACCGACAACCACCGTCCGCTACTCAGTCGCTCCCCGGCCCATCCGTGCCTCCAAGGCGACGCCCGCGGCGGGGGAGCGACGTAGCGTACGGCCCGGATCCTGATCTAAGCGATTAGTGGGTGAGTCGAGCGTTAGGTGTCGAGGGCTTGGCGAACGTACCTTGGAAGGCCGCCAGCCGCAGCCGGGCAACGGCAGGCCGTCGGGCCCGAGCGGGCAGGGCGCGTCGAGGCCCGGCACGCCTTGCTCGCCGCGGTCGCCCTTGTCGCCCTTGCGGCCGCGCTTGCCGACGGGGCCCTGCAACCAACGCGCGCACCTCGCACTCCGGCGCTTGCCGACTTTTCGGCGTCACGACGATTCGAAAACTTTCTCTTCTTAACGTTTACGGATGCAAAAGCTTATAAAAGTTACATTAAAACGAAGATTCTAGAGGTGGAATCGAAGAAAATAATATTGTGTATTCGTGTGAAGGTGTGCTCGTGTGCGGAGGAGGGTTAGCCGGCATGCGGGAGGCGGGGGAGGCGTGCGGGACGCGTGCGCGGGAGCGGAGGGGGAGTGCCGCGTGGCAGGCCCTTGACTACTCACAGGTTCTCCTTTGTAACCCTTCTCACCCTTCGGACCCTACCGAGAGAAAATATTAGTTTATTAAGATAAAAGACAGCTCTGAATCCGCGTCAACGGGCGTCTGAGCGCGTTCGCGTACATCTACTAACCTCCGTGCCGGGAATTCCGTCCGTCCCCTGAAATGTTATTACGGTTAGTTTAGGACTCAAAGGCGATTAGGTAAATCGAAGTCAAACTGATTTGCGAGAGTCCACTCGGTGGGCGACGCCCGGCGGTACTCACGGGCAGCCCCGGGTCCCCGCGCTCGCCCTTGCCGCCCGGCTCGCCCTGCGCGCCCTGCACACACACAAACTACACGTGGCGGCCGTTCGCGCTCGCGAAGCGGACCGCGCACGCGTGCCGGGGGTACTCACCTTCATGCCGTCGAGGCCGGGCGGACCCTGCGGAAGAAGCCGCGTGTCAGACAAGAGGCGCCCTGCCCCTGCCCGAGGCCCACGTCGCCCACGAGCGCCGATTGCGGCCGCCGCGGATAGAGCAAGAGGAGAAGAGCGTGCGAGCGAGACGGCGCGAGAAGAAAAGACAGGTATGCACGGCATGCAAATATTTATTTTCTTGAAAATAATTTGTGAATAACAATATCTTATTTGCTCTCATGGTTATGGTACAAATGACAACTTTTCATCTCATAAAAAAACTAAATTCTTAATATATTAGGTTTCCATACGTACTCTTGCACTAGACTAGAGGACCGACGGGAGCCCTATCGCCCGCGGCCCGCGCCCGGCAGGTGCAGCGGGGCGGGGCGGGCGGCGGCGCGGGCGCTCCCGTTCACAACGAACTTAGCCTATGCGCGCTACAGTTTTGTACAATTCATTCGTAAAAAGTTTACACATTATACAGACATGCGAGACGAAACGAGACGATAATAATCGATAACACCGAGAGAGAAAGAGAGAGAGGTTATGTACAGACAGAGGTACGCTCAGGCACGCACGAGTCGACGGGGACGAGCGGCGATGCGGACGGAGCGCGCGCGGACGCGTGCTATGTACACAGACTGCCGCAGGCGAGCGCGGGCCCCGGGCGCCGGCGCAACACCCCGCGGCGCGCGCTCGTCCTGCTGCGTCGTCTCATTATATAATATTAAAAGTATAGAGCGGGAAAAGACAAAGAGGGCGATTACACTAAGGATATATCACAATGCGGTGGCGAAGCGCTTGCCCCGTGAGGGGTTGAGCGTCCTTCGCACGACACGACTCCACACCGCCCGAGGTCACATGTCAATTTACTCAGTTTGTACACAGTCCGTGACACTCGCGCGCATTTTAGCGTCGTCCGGCAACATTTCGCGTGAATATATTACAATGTACAAGGGGCGATGGCGATGGCGCGGGCCGGCGCGGCTGGCGCGGGGCCGCGCGGCGTGCGGCGCGGCGTCACTACGTGAAGGCGAAGTGCTGCGGCCAGCCGCTCTCCTGTTCGACACACACACCAAGCCGATTAGTTCACACACCACCACACCCACAGCCACACCGACGCCCACGCCCCACGCCCACGAAGGCCCGCGACCTTACTGCGACTAGGTACTGTGCCTTCCCAAACTGCCCATGCCCACTTGTGACGGGAAAGGTTGTTCGTTAGTTAAAGCCGCTCGCTTGCGATATTTTCTAAAGGTTAGAGGCGCGCGTCATCTGACGTCACTCTAGGTTAGTGGGAGGTCGGGAGACTACGTGAGAGTGTGCGCGTGTGTGCTCGCCTCGCTCACCCTGTGGCCCGGCTCGCCGTGTCGCCCGGGCTCCCCCGGCTCGCCTGGCTCCCCGGGCAGGCCGACGGGACCCTGCGGAAGTGACACGATCCAAGTTTTCATTAGATATTTCGTCGATACGGATACTGCGAGGGCGCGGTCACGCGACGGGCGATACTGACCGGAAGCCCCATTGGTCCGGGATCTCCCTTTTCGCCTCGCTCCCCCTGCAACGAGAACAGGGACGAGTTTTATATAGTTTCACTCTATTAACTTGAAAACACACAAATTGAATTGCGAGTCGGTGAGAGAAGTCGGCCTCTAAGCAAAGTGACTGGTGACTAACGGTTTTCCCTCGGACGCCGGGATCTCCCTTGTCGCCCTTAATCCCTGGCGGGCCGGCGACGCCGGGTGGGCCCGACGGGCCGGGCACTCCGGGCGGTCCCATCATCTGAAACCACATGGCGCCCTATGAACGGTCGTAATTTCAATAAGAGCCCACACCGGGGAACGGCACGAAGTGCCCACTTACCAGCTCGTGGCCGTACAGCTCGTAGCCGGTGCCGTCGCCCTGCAAGTTCAACGGGGGCATAAAGATTAACAGGTTTTTGGCAAACCAATCAATTGAACGTTTTCGCGCCATTTAATGACCGGAAGCACCCTAAGCAGAAAAGAGTCGATAGTTACTTGTCTGCGCCTGAGCTTCCTGTACTTCTGCAGTCGGCCGCCGCGCGTCGCGAAGCACCGCACCGAGAAAAAACCGCAACCCTCGCTCATTAATATGCTCGTTGGAAGATCGGACACAATCCTACGACTGCGAGCGGAACACTCACCGAGTCGCCCTTGTCCCCCTTCTCCCCCTTGAGGCCCGGGTACCCGGGCGGGCCGGGCAGGCCGGGCGCGCCCAGCATGCCAGGTGAGCCCATGTCGCCGTAGTCCCCTTTCTCGCCTTTCGGCCCCACCTCGCCCTGCCAACATCCGAGCCGTTCGAGAGCGCCATTCTTATTACTCACTACTTTCTACTCACGGTTTCGCTCGCATTTGTGTCGATTTCGTCTCTCATATTATTTTTGGAAAACGGTTTGAAAGTACATTCATGTATTCATTGCTACGTGAAAAAGGTGGCCTTTGCTACGCTCTATAGCAGCTACTATCCGAAGGCCGTTCCAACCGTTTCGAAGAATAGACAGACAAAACTGTATTTTTTGTTTTAAGTAGCCGTTATTTTCATATTGAAAGAAACAGACACAATTCGATTCAAAAGATATATTTTACAATATATCTTCAATATACAGACAGCGATCACTTAATTTTTTTATTATATTACGTGTATAGACGTACCGGTTTGCCGGGAGGGCCGGGCACGCCGGACTCGCCGGGCCGCCCGTCCAGGCCTGGAGGGCCGCGCGGGCCCGCCACGCCGCTCGTACCTGCGCACGCCATCGACAATGCTTCATTGCAATTTAGAAATAGATCGCGTCGCGCGAGAGCGTTCAAGTTGGAAGAGTACTTCACACATTTTCCCTGATACTTGAAGTCGGCCGTTCCGCGTGGCTCACGGGGAATCACCCAATCACCCGGGAGTTCCCCGCCTCGCTCGGAGGGCGGGCACGATCCGTTTACTTGGCTAGCGAGGTACCCGCGCGCGAATGGCGCCGCGTCCTCCATATACCGCCGAAAGCACATATCTACGTCTCAACAAAACTTGGCCGACATCACCGTGCCTCCGTGCATGCAGCGTGCGGCGTGCGGCGTGCGGCGTGCGGCGTGCGGCGTGCGGCGTGCAAGAGTAAATAGAGCATTTCTGCCCTGAAGCAATTGTGCAATAATGAGAGATTGACAGAAAACGAAGGAAGAAAATAGGTGAGAGCAGCTGAAACGTTGCAGTTGTCGTCGGGGAGCGAGTCACCGCGGCGCGGCCGGCGCCCCCGGGCGCTGTGGCCGGGCGGCGTGGGCGATGTGGGCACAGTGCCCGTGGGCATGTGGCAGGTGGCAGCTGTGCGCAAGTGCGTGTGTGGTGTTGCCAATGTCTAATGGTATGTGGGTGGCTTTATTACAACTGACGTTTGTTCATGTCTTACAAAAAGATAAGATGGCGCTTGGCAAGTCCTGTCCGCGCTTAAAATGAGTAAATTGGTTTTATAGTACCGCTAATCCTTTACATCATTCCTTGAGAAATTTGTAAAAGTATTCTGGAATTGGCAACACCGGTCGCGTGTGTCTCGTGTGTGTGATTGAGTGCGCGTCAGTGTGTCCTTGGGTGCGTGTGAACGTTACCCGCTTGCCGCGCTTGCCACGCGCGCCGCGCTCGCCGGGCGGGCCCGGAGCGCCCGTCGCTCCTCGCTCGCCGCGCGCGCCCTCAGCCCCTTCAACACACACAGCCCTGCCGTTACACAGCGACCTACGCTGCGCTACTTCGCGCTACACTACACTACACGGCGCTACACACCCAGCGTGCACTACTGACACACCAATCGGAATAGCTTGGCGGCCGAGTGACGAACGAGACGGCCGGCGGCGCCGCAGGCAAGCGGGCGCGGCCCTCGCTCGCCATTCGGTCGACACTTCGCCAACTAAGTGCTCTTTCGGAGACGAGGCTTCGACGCGTCATCTAATGCTACGAACTTGAATATTTTAAACCACAAACGAAGCGTAACACAATTAGTTTGTTAACCATAGCAAAGCCTCTACACATCCGCCATTTTAGGTGATTAAAAGTGGACTAATCCTAATTTTAGTTTCAGTGATCGCAGCGGCGCCGTGGAGTTAAGGCTCGGGCCTCGCGGGCCTCGGCCGGGGGCTGCAAGTTCTCGTGAGATACGGAAGGCACGTTACCGGGCGGTCCCGGGGGCCCAGGCGGGCCCTCGATGATGCCGGTCGGGAACGCGTCGCCCTTCAGCGTCGTCGTGAAGCCGCGTTCGCCCTTGTCGCCGCGGTCTCCCTGAAACCGAGAGAGCATTCATTGAGATCGAAACATCCGCGTTATTCCCGAGGCCAGCGCTCCGCTATTGCCCGGGCTAAAAGGGCCGCAGAGCGCGCCACCGCACTTACCTTGTGTCCCGAAGGTCCGGGCGGTCCCACGGGGCCTATGGGACCCGGCGGGCCGGCCGGTCCGGAGGGGCCCGCAGGCCCGGTTGTCCCAGGTGGGCCCGCACGGCCCTCAGCGCCCGCCACGCCATCTGCGCCGGGAGGCCCCGGTGCCCCGGGCGGCCCTGGCTCTCCGGGCTCGCCCTAGGCGTCACACGTGTCATTTGAAATACTAATAATTAAGTGATAGACAAGTTAAAGCTTTCTTAGAAGGTGGTATGGGTTAGACTAATATCATTATTGCAGTTAGGGCTAGGCCAGTACAGGCCTCGGAAGCTCACAACGGAAAGGCAAAGCGGCATGCGACGGCGGACCTCACCTTGAGCTGGATGATGGAGTGCGCCGAGATGTCGTGGCCGGCCGCCTGCAGCCCCTACGCACAAACACTACACATGACGCAAGCAGGCCGAATCAGCGCTCGCCGCCAGCCGCCTCCTGGCTCGACCTTAACCTTAACCCGAACTCGTTTTGCCTAAAGTTCGCGGTCGGCTGGCCCTGCTTAGGATCGAGCGGCGACGCCTGGCGTCGAAGCGCACATCGAAAAAGTAGAAATAAATGGAAATAAAATGGAAAGCCGGGACTCGGAGTCTCGTGCCTACAGTAGTGAAGCGCACACACCGAACGCGGCCCTAGGAGCCGGGACCTACTCTACGAGCGAGCTACTCAGCGAGCGCGCAAGGCCAGGCAAGGGCCGTGGTACCTTGACCGCGATGATCTCGGCCGTGGTGTACGCGCTCGTCTTATAGCTGTCCACGGACCGCTTGACGCCCTGCAACCGCCGCTCAGTTACTCTTTGTCGGCCGAACACTTTCGGCAATGGCAACACTGGTTACGTTATCGTTAGCATTAGAGACTACGTAGGGAGAGCGGAGACGAACCTTCACCGCGGAGAAGACGTCGAAGCCGGGGCTGCCGTGCTCGCCCTTCTGGCCCTTGTCCCCGGGTCGGCCCTGCGACAGTAAGTTGCCGTTCAGTTCTATGCAAAGTGAAGTTTAACCGAAGCGTACATGGACGCCGAGCACTCACCGGATCGCCCTTCGGCCCGTCCAGCCCTATCGGACCCTGCAAACAGAGAGGGGCTGAGTTCAAAGTCCTGGATGCACGATTACGCACGTGCTCTCGCACCAAGCGGATGTTAGCTCTCGCAAATGCACTACGCGTTTGAGATGATTGCACAGATGAGATCAGCGTAAGACACACACACACACACACACACACGCACGCACCCAGTCTGTCGGGCCCCCGTTAGGTTAGGCTAAGTTAGATGAATGGTGTTAATATTTGCTGTTCTACATGTGGCATCGCCGAGGAGTACTCGAGTCGATCGCCTGTCAGTACGATTGTTAGTGAGGCCACGATGCAAACGCTAGTGAGAGGCAAGCTCCCGCCACCGCCGGCCCCAGCGGCCCCAGCGGCCCCAGCGGAGAGGTGCGATCGCCTGCTGTGAGGCTAAGCATACGTTTGGTCTAGCGAGGTGTAATTGCAGAGGGCGAAGGGCGGGGGTGCGGGGTGCGGGTGCGGGGGAGGCGCTTACCATGAAGCCGCGCTCGCCCTTCGCGCCCTCGCTCCCCTGAAACCGAACACGCATTTACAGACGCATCGAAGGATCCCTTCTGGCGCTCGGCGAAGAGCGACCGGCGGCCGGTTGGCTCGGACGCGGGTCCTCGGATATGTTTGCGAAGGATATACGAAAAATGTAAGCGAGAAAAATAAAAGAAATTAAAATACCGGAAATCCATTTTTGCCCGGCGCTCCCGCTAGCCCCTGCAAATTTTTTAAATAAATTATTAAGCAAATAAAACACAACAAAGCGAAATACGAAGCGAAAAAGCTCAGCGTTCACTGCGACGGCTCACCGGCGGCCCGGGCTCCCCGGTGTCCCCTTTCTTGCCCTTCTTGCCCCGCTTGCCCGGCGGGCCCGGCGGACCTGGAACAGACGCCGCGCATCAGTACACGGGAGGTGCGCTCGCGCCACGACACATCTGGGCCGAGTGCCTCGCCTTTCTGGGACACGCTCTACAAGTTGAAAACGTTTATGTGGAGCGCGCCCTCGCGGCCTCGGAGGGCGATGAAGTGCGGGCGGAGTGCGGCCGAGAGCCCTCGGCGGCGACACGAGGGCCCTCTGGCGCATAGCCGCTCGGGGCGCTACGCGCGTGCTAAGGCGCTACGAGGGCTCTAAGTCGCGTAGAGCGCTCGAAGCGACAACTTCATTATGCCACGTCCTCTCTGGCGACGCGGCGTAAGCACCGTAGCCGAATGGCGGCAGAGGAGATTAATGAAATATTTAACATTCCACCCCGACCTATGGCGGGGCAGTTACACATTCGAATAGCTACAGAATTTCTTCTTTGGGCGCAGTCGGCGAAGGGCAGCTGGCAGATGTGTCTCGGCGGGCGACATTGCGTGCAAATCGAGATATCGCAAAGGCTACGAGCAGTCGACGACGGGACGAGACAATTAAGCGGAACGACGCTCCGTGTATCGACGCAAATTTACACAATTTACGCTTTTGTGGGACCTTCTCGGCGTACGAAGGGCCTCATTACGGGACTGCTCTTCCTCGACCCCGCGACCCCCCCGCCCCCCTCCACCGCGCTGCGGCGGCGTATTTTATGGGAAGAACGCGGAATGGAGGCTTCCCTACCCGCCGGCACCCGCAGGTGTCGTCAAAGCAAAAGAATGTATAGAAATGCGCAAATCGGCCCGAGGTTACGTCGAGCAGCCGCGCTTTCCCTTCGATAATTGTGGAAGATACGTAAATACTTTCCTGCGAGTGATCGACCCACGCCGGCTATTATTTTATGCAAACGGGTTGTGTTCGTGAAAATACAATTGAAACGTGTGAAAAGTTGGCCTTCGATCTGGGGAGCGGGCCTATTGGCGTTTCAAATGGCCAAAACGAACGATCGCTTTAGTCACTCATTCAAATCACACACGATCGTACGAACGAGGAACGCGATGCAAATGTATGCAAAGCGCCGAGGGCCCGGAGCCAGAAAAATGGCAGCCGAGGGCAGATTACGACGAAACGTGAGGGCTTATTGTAAATTGCGGAAACATGACGGAGGCTTTCGT
>JAOSYY010000014.1:4511893-4532700 GCA_025727935.1 Hebomoia glaucippe | reverse complement strand
AACGCTCCCATGTGAAATCGCAATCCCGAGGAGACACCTGCGTTGCTTGGGCGGCGGCAAGGGCATTTCCTGACCAGTTAGCCGCGTCTCGCGAAGAGGCGAAGATATTTCTAGTGATAGACTGAAATGACTTCAGTCCTGTACTTTGGAAATAATTCAAGTTCATATCAATGGAACTTATGTTGGCGAATGTTGGCGAATGTTGGCTTGGTTTGGGCGAATTCCCGCGAGGCGCTGTTCTTAACATTTAAAAAACACGAACTGCTCCGCGACAAGGAGATGACAGCTTAAGCAAGCGCGAACAAGATCGGCTCTATTGATTCATTCAAAGTGGTTAACTTTCAAAGATCTTCCCAAAAGACTATCCCCCCTCCGCCCGCCCCCGCCCTCGGGCGCGCTATCTGCTCCGTACAAATAAAGGTAAACGAAACACTACGAGCAAAGTGATGCATTAATAATGAATGGCACTTAATGAGGATTAATCTCGGGACACGAGATGGTTCGAAGTGAGCGCTCGCTCTTGACAGGATTGGCTAAAGGGCTGATGTCTAGTGGCTATGTACAGACTCTGCCTCGAGGTGCGGCGCTCGTCTTGCTAAACGATTCCGAGAGGCGCTTTGTCAGAGAGTCTCGCAAGATAATGTCGTCACAGATCTCGAAAGGGCGATGTCCAAGAGAAGGGTGTCCTTGAGCAAGTTATTCGCACGGAGGTCCTCCAAGGGCGGTACCGCGAGATGAATACGAGTTCGCAATACCACCAGTTCATTACACGCAAGGCGCCCACGAGTCGGCTCAAATGACGGCGCGGCCGGTCCACCTCCGCCACGGTGGATTTCTCGCGGCCTCGGCAGGTCCGACAGGTGGAAAATACGATTAGCGGGCAGTGCACCTTTTTGTGGACACCGCGTCGGTATTGGTGCGAGGTGTCGGGCGAAATAGAGCGCAACACGCGCGGGGCGGAGGGGGGGGGGGCTCTTAACCGGGCCATTCGACGCGCTGACGTGTGTAATTCAGAGAGTCACAGAGAGTACGTGCGGCGTGTCGAAGCGGGGTCCCCTTCGATTGAAGCGGCCGGAGCTAAGAACGCGCGTTGAATGGACTTCTTATTTAAATCGTGTAAACATCTCTTCGCCGCGGAGCTAACCGATGTGTTTGTTCGCTGCGAGGGCTAGATGTTATTCTGTGCGTTGTCCGTCTGTTGCTATATTATTTACTATATAACGAAAACGCAAGCTTGAAATGAAATATTAACGAAAGATATGAGAAGCCGCGTCCCGCAGCCGATGTCGTAAAAGTTTGTGCCGAATATTGGCGTTTTAAGGTTTACTTACAGCTGTGTGAGAACCGAAAGCGCGTCCGTGCGACAAATGAAAGAAAAAGCCTTCGTTTCCACACAATGGAGGCGATGACAGGTGACAGAGGGCGCGACGGCAGCAGGAAGTTTATTTAGTCGGACGAGAGCTTTCGATGTGACTCTCCGCGTTGTGTTGAGTAACGGGCCATAAGCGACGCGCCCCACTTGCCCGTAGTGGGCTTCCAATTAACGGGCCAACATCTGGACTAAGAAATTGCACGTCAACGCGATATATCGCCGATCGTCCCGCCTCCGCCTCGAATCCACTCGACACACTTGCCATCAAGCCACGGGCGAAGTGGAACGGTCCCGAATGTCTATTAGTAGAGATTTCGACTTTTTTTTTGGGGGACTTCGCGTTTTTAGGTAGCCAGGTGGCTATTAAAACTAACCGGATGTGAGATTTCGACGGTTGCTCCCCAAGATAACGCGCCTTCGCCGAAGAAGCCGCGTCTTTCACACGTGAGGAGGACGGGCATCAAGGCATATAATAAAGTTGAAGCGACGAAAACAGGATTCTCTCAATCTCTATAGTACACATCAAAGCGGTCGGTGTTTTGTCTGTTTGTGCCTTCCGCCTAGTCACGCATACCGTTAGACCGATTTCCACATAACCTGTATAAAACTCGTCGAAATTACTCAGGCGCATGACGAGCGCGCACTTCGAGGCAGGTCGACTAAGTTTAGTCCGTCCTACGGAATGTTTTGAAGAATTTTCTAAGCGATGGACATCTGCGTCGGCCGCGACAGGATGAACGCAATGAAGGAGACGGATTCAAAGAGAATGGCACTTTTGTCAAAAAGGCCAAAGGCCTGATCGCTCCCGCCCTCGACGTGTAATGGATCGTTCGAGTGGGTGCAATATCGCTTCTCGCTGCCAACTGCGCTCTCGTGTCATAACCGTGTAATCTATCGAAGGAAGTCGGCTCGTAAATTCAATTCGACGCTACATTAGCTCGAGGCGAGGCCCGCACTCCGACCTCGCGACCTCGCGACTATGATCTATGTTTTGTTTACACAACGCGCAGCACTCGCAGACGACATTTAAATGCAATTAGCACGATCGGTCACGCTGGAACCGTGCTTCTCGCGGGAAGAGGGCGCGAGGGCCGAAGGGGCAGGCGATCGGACCATATGGACAGTCGTCGGCGGCCCTTGTTCGTCCTCAATGAAACGCCGTCTCAAAACAAAGAATCCCGAACGTGCGCTATAAAAACTCGCGTCTCGACCGGTCTCCGACTCGAATACGCGGAATCGTTTTCCAATATCGCGTCGATTCGGGGCTTTTATGAAACGATCATTTCAAGTGGAAACTGTATGATGTTACAAAAATTATTATACGATGGGAAGGCAAGCGAACATACAGTTCACCTATACTAAGCCCATGGGCGACATAACGCGTCTACTGCTCTCCTGATCTAGGAGACGCCTTAAGGCCTTAGCCAAATTACATCACTTTTCATTTTTAGTGAGGCTTTGTTGCCTGCCTTACCTATTTTTATTTCGATTCTTCGAAAATGAATAGGCTGAAATCGAAAGGCGCATATCACTTCACGACTTTTCACGAACGTTCGGCTGCGGAGGGAGACTGACTGCTGACATCGCGCTTTCACCGGCCACTCTGCTCTCTCCGGGGGGACATGCATTGACAGCCATGTTTAGAACGAACGCAGGGAAGGGCACAACTTAAAATGAGAGAGGCAGACGTTAAACTTGATGGTTCAAATATTTAAATAAGAGAACATAAAATGGTCATAAATCGTAGAGTTTCGGTTTAATTGCGTAAGGGGTCATTAGTTTTACGCGAATACCTCGAGACGATAAAAATTGATTGTCTATAAATAAGTTAATCGGAGTGAAGCCCGAATCCGACATTTTCTACCGTTGCGTCCCGGTCGTTCCTCTCGGAGACGTAGAGAACCAGCCGACTCTCGACAAATCAAAGGAAATTGTAAATGAGTCGTAAACGGAACCATCCATAAATTTAAGTGGCCCCTTGAGTTAAAAACGGGCGCTAACGAAACCCGCTGAAAGGAATCGATCTGCACGTGTGACAGATGTCTCCTACGATTTGTTCTCAAGCGATCCTAAGGAACGTCGCGTCAGATTTAAGTACTATTCTTAGACCATCATCATTTTTAACAAACATCTGTCCGAGCGAGTCTTTTTTTTTAAGCGCCACATCGCATCACGGCAAAGGCTGGCGGGAATTCCAAAAGCGGACGAAGGCGCGTGAGAATGCCAATAGGGCCTAAGAAATAATCGTGATTATGGAATGCACGGTGAAAACAATTAAGGTGAAAACGTAATATTGTGTTGGCCCACGCTGGCCCACGTGGGGCGCAGAACCCTCAATATGACACTAAATTTTTATTCAACCCATTCACGCAAGTTTAGGGCACGTTATGAGAGTTTTATTACTCGCAATAAAAACAAAGATGACGCGGGACAGGCCTATGCAATGCTTTATTTGCTAAAATAAGGCTTGAGTGTCACGCGGCAGAATTGGGTCCGAAGAGCTAACGAGTCCTCGGCGTTACAGAGTATGTCCATTTGGTAGTAATGAAAGGGACCCCGCGGGCCGCGCCGGCTCGGTTTGCGGATAGTTGGTCGGACTAAGTGTAAACAACGCTCCGCGCAAATTGATGGCACTGTCCGTCGACCGACGAGGCCCGATCCACGCGCTTCGCATCTGCGTCAACCTATTAGTCAGTCGATCGAATGAAGCATTTATTGGCGATGAATTGTTCTCGACGCGAAAAGGGCCGCAGGTTGGAAATGATTGCGACACGCTTCCGGTAATCCTTTGAAAGCCGTCCGTATGTCGCGAAGCGGCGCAGGCCAAAGGGCGCCGTGAGGCCGGCGAGGAAGCCTCAGGATCGCGTGCGCCTCCCGCTGCGAATGCAAATAAGAGACACCTGCCAACTGCGTGTACAATATCCCCGCGAAAATGCGAAGGGAGATTTTATTTGAATTCTTCAGTAATCGCGGGACTAGATTCTGTTAACACTTTTCGCATAAACTGTTAATACTTACGAATACCGAGTGTTGATGCAAGCAGACGGCGGATGGCCACGCGTTAACTGGTTTCGTGTGAGTAAAAAGCGGGCAGGCGCGTCGCGTCCCACGCCGCGCCACGACGACGCGCGACGCCTACGGTCAATCCATCTTCCGAGACGTCAGCGCGCGTTCAAGAGTTTTAGCGGGAGTTCGCTGTTGTCGCTCCAGATCTGTACGGAGCCCGATGCGAGCCCTGTTCTGCACATCGGTGCGGACTGCGACGTGCGCTGATCGCAGTCAGGCGGGAGCTTGCTTACTCACAAGAACCGGAACGAGTAGAGTCAACATCACTCCCGAGACGTTGGAGGGCCGTTCGGAGTTGACTCGGAACAACAGTTTAACACGGCTACTTAGCTCGCTACACTCGACTCACAAGGATAACGCTTCGGAATGGGTAAATACTGCATACGAGATAAAATGACTAGCCGCTTCAACGTCGAGCTGAAATGAGCCCTATTCTCTTAGCAGGAGGGACGACAGTCGCTCGGGCGGCGAGCGCTGCGCCACTAAAAGAGGAGTAAAAGTTTTAGTGGTGTGTCGGTTTAACGTCGCTTTGTCCGAGCTGCGCCGCGGAGGCTGCGAGGGACGCGGAAACCAGAGATTTATCAGCGGACGCCGGAAATGGTCAGCTTTAAATTAACCCCTCGGCGGCGTCTTATATTTTATTCGATGTTATTAGGTCTCAGAAACGAAAGGTTACAGCTTCAGTTTCTCGACACTGAACGAAGTAAGAGCAGATCGCATCTTGGCAGATAATCGCAGTCACGAGACGCAGTACGTTGCATTAGCTCGAGTCGGACATAAATAGACGCAAAACGTACGGAGCGAGAGCTCCGCGGCCAAAGTGAGCAGTGACATACAGCAAAACAAGATCGTTATAAGCCTACAGATATGTTTGGGTGACGTCACTCGCGTCGCAACGGCTCACGGAGCTCCCCAAGAGGGAAGCGCCGCGCGGGCTCCGCTGCGACGACGGCCGGTCTGAGACCGTTAACCCAGTCTCAGCTCATTTATTAAGATAAAACGTGGAGGCGTTGATGGATAGAATCGATTTAATACATGATGTGTGTGGAGACGTAAGGCCGAGGCCGCACGGGCGCCTCCTAGCGGAATCGATTCATTCCACAACCTTGAACAAAATGATCTCCAGGCATAGTTCCAAGTCTCACTCACTGCATGTTTTCAATAACTGCTGTGTTAACGTGTGCCGTAAGATATTTACATCACGCCGCCACCGTTACCGCGTATACACAGGTGAAGCCGGGGCCAACCGCCGACCGCCAGCCTCTGCCCGCTCCCACTGGGGCCGCTCCCGAAAAGAAAAGGCGGACACTAATTATAATGATACACGCTGACTGGGCACACGCACTTCTTGTCGTCTATTTCCACAGACTATTTGCGGGCGCACAGTGGCGGACGTGAGCGGGTGGGATGGGGCTCGGAGCGAGATTTGGACGCTGCGATGCTTTAGCACGTCGGACCAATCTTAGCCTTTTTTGCCAACTGACATTTGACTTGGACGCAGGCGAAGAAACTAATCCACATACTTATATAACTATTTCGTAATTTTACTAATTAACATTTGATGTACATAAAACAAACTAGCTTTGAATGAGTACAATTGATACAAAATCCTCCCGATCGTAAAGATTGCGTTCAGGCCTCGGGGGAAAAATGAATAATTGGTCAGGCGGCCATCGATCTTGGCTCTCGCGAGGCGAGCGGCCATTGTGTCCATCGGCCATTCTGTCTGGGCAGTAGGGCAATTGGGGCCCGTACCTGCACCAGCGTTTCTGTCGACCGAAGCCGCTCCATTAATTGTGAATAATATCGTTTTACAAATGTCGCGTTGCAAGATTGCGAAGTAGGTACGCCGTTTGCATTTGCGAGCTGTGTGTGCGCTCAGCTTTATAACTGACACCGATTGTCCCCCAGGTAGCACTGAGGAGCATTGTGCTCCATCACCACAGCAGCGCCACACTTACAGTGCAATAAACAGTTAACAGTGAACCCTCTATAACTTCGGCATTCAATTAATTTCATAATAATGATCACAGTTAACGCGCTCTTGACATTCCGTGAAGTACAACGGGCCGTATTGTGTCGAGGTGCCTCGCGCGCTGCCCCCCGATAAGCGGCTCTGGGGCGAAGCGACAGGAACCACAATCGCGCGCCTCAAGCGACCCGCGTGGCCTTCCGAATTCTTTCCTAATGAAGTTGTTCAAGTCAATTGAGACACGTGCGATGAAGGAACAGCGCGTTCTTGACGATAGGCCGACGTCGCGATAAGCGAAATTGCAAGTTTAAAGTGACTCACACACTCGTCCTTCCAACGTGCGTGAAAGCCGCGGGTGCTCGATGTCGACGACGGAAAACCTAGAGAAAATCGTGCCCGGGACGTGTCCCGCTGCACCGCGAATCATTTATGGCAGGGTTTGTCCCGGTTTCCGGGAGCCGCGCGCTTTTTGTCTGTATCCAAAGAATAGGCGTTCGACTCTACTGTGACCTCGGTGGAACGTCGTTTTTCTAGACGATTATTGGGCCTTTAGTATCGCATCGCAATGAATTATTCATGGCGACCGCCGGGAGAATAACTCGTGTTTATTGAGTTTTTATTGGAGCGAATATCGGCGGTGCATGACGCGGCGGAGGCCGATTGCCAAAGCGACGACAATACTATCGATACAACGATTCAAACAATCTTATTGAAGTACGGCTAGTGTCGAATTTAAAAGCAAACCTATGTAAATGTCTCCAGTGCGATAATAATTCTCCACGAGCGGAAACGACGCACTGTGCTAAGAGTTCTAGTTACTTTTGTGCAACGACTCGAACGGTGGTCGATCTGCGTCAGCACCTTTCTTAATAGACACTTTAAGAGCAATAAGTATTGAATTAATTTGCACTATAAATACTAGAAGTCGTACTCATTCGCGCTTTCCAACGAAGAGACGGAGAGCGCGCAGTGGGTAAGCGTCACCGTTGTCCAGCAAAAACAAGTGATTTGTGGCCGGAGCTGCTTTTGTATCTAATAATTTTTTCCGACTTTTTTTGTGATTCCGAAGAAGGTCTCTATTGTAGATTGTTTTGACGACTGAATTATTTCCACCCGGTAACTTATTTGTCTCGCCCCGGATGCCACACACGCGCACCTCCCGCAGTTCGAGCGTCGATCTTATCTTCGACGTTACTCCGTATCGTTCGAGGTCTTGCTTTGTCCGAGCCCGTACGTCTCAGTCAGATTCGTTTAATTCGTGAGCCGGTTCTCCGCGCGACGAACGTGCGGGCATCTTGGCCCCACACCTCGCCAGAAATGCCTCCGACCGGGCCCTATTAAGCATAATTGAATACGGCGGAACATTCAATTACGTCGGCAATAAAATCGAGCCTCTATTCCGTACACAATAATTAAGCCGAGCAGGCATTAACTATTAAATTATTCATGAGACGAGACGTCTCTCGCCAACCGCAGTCGGGCAACGCGCGGCCGCGCCTCGCCCGTCTCTGCTGAGGCACGACCCGTTCTTCCCGTGTCTCGCGCGTTTCCGAGCCATCCCAACTGCCGATTGTCAACCTGTGCCCGGGACGAGACCGCATTAAAAACTATTAACATTTTAATTATATTTTTATTAGAAACGGCGAGATCGAGGCGTCGCGTTAATTAAGACCCGATGCTCGGCGCTTGTTTATGTCTTTTCGTGTTTAACGTATCTTCAAATTATAGTATAAAGAGGTCGGAATTGTACGCGTAGCCATATCTGACGTGTCGGCGGGCTGGGCCATGGGCCAGACTGACGTCACCGACTCAGACTCATGATTACTTACATCGGGATCGTTTACTTGTATCTGTATGAAATGGCAAAGCGACTCTGAAAGTCGACCGATCAGTGACGTTCGAGCACGCGCTCGGGCCTCCACCTGAGTTGAGACTCAAAGAGGCTGCTCCGACAGGCTTAGTCAATTATTAAAAGCATTTTATGATAAGTTTGGCTCGAAACCCTTCACAAGTGTGTCGGGGCTTGCATTGGTCGTTCTATAGTAAAAACAACTACTTCCTCCATTTTATGGAAAGTTCATCTTTAAATAGGAGGGACGTAAACATGCAACATCAGATGTCAACACAAAAGTCAATATTTTAATGTCGTTATGGAGGTATCCTTTAAGACCCCGAAGGGGCCCGCGCGCTAAGCCATCGGCTTGTGGATTGATAGGAGACTTAATTACTGTTTAGATGCGCGTCTCGATAAGCGGCCATCGATCATGGTGCCGGCCCCCGACGGCCATTATCGAGAGTGCCTCGCGACCACTTACCTCCCAAAGGTTTCCGATTAATTTTAACGAGCCAACTATCGAGCTAACCACCTCCACGACGCGTCGTGCTTTTCTCGAGGAGGGACTCCTATTTTGTGAGGCACAAAGTGAGTAAATCAACAGCTCCTACTTGCCGTCAAATCGCTTCGCAATAACTTAGCGATTTCTCCTCGTCCGTTAATCGAAAGAGAGACATTTATGAGAAGGCAATAAATTACTTGTCTTCACGTTTTGCATTTTTGTAATGTCATTAAAAGCGATCGAGCATTAAATCATACGCGATCGTAAAATAAATCGAACCCGGCCGCCCACGGGCGCCGCCCCGGGCCGCGGACCGCATGCCGCGCGGCTCTCCGGAATTATGTCAGAGCGCCTTGTCGGCACCTAGAGTGTGGTCGGCGAAGATTCCATTCGCGTTTCTGTTATTGCTCCGCGCGGCTTTGCGGCGAGTACGGCGATAGAGCAATTTGTTGATAGCGCACAGCACCTGGCCGGCGGCCAGCCAGGCCTCGTCGCGCCCAGCGATAATAGCCACTGTCTCCGTTATTAGAACATTTACTTAGATCGCCATTTCCATCGGCGACACGAGGCGGTGAAAGCGGCAGCCGCTTTGACGCTAAGCGTCCGCGTAATTGACCGCTTCGGGCTCCAATTAACTCCAGTCGAGGGCGTAAGCTTCGGCTTGTTTACTCAGAGTTTTAAGTATCGGCCGACTGGCTCGTTGCCTTTGCGCTCGGCATCTCATTCCGAGGCTCTCGGAGTCGACTAACAAACTAACTATAACCTTTGTATAGGTAATGTGTAATGAAACGTGACACAATGAAGAGGCGCAACTAGAGCCCTCGGCGAGGCACTCCGCGCGACGGCCTTTGTCCCGAGGGCACTCGGCGAGAGAGCTCCCGGTTTTGCGCACTTCGAGCGGCGGGGAGCCGCTACTACCGGGACGAAGTTTTCAACGACGACCTGTATTCTTAATGCAAAATATAGTTAGGATCGATCCACTCGTGACAGGTGTTCGGGAGTGTGTAAGATCGCTTGCAAAAGCGGTCCTTCCACATATATTATATATATCGCGTCGGTGAAATTTAGTACGTAGCAGAAGATCGAACGAGGTGGAAGCGATCAAATTCCAGAGCCTATAAACTTGTGAAATAAGTGGCGATATCAAATATTCGACGTCATACCTTCGGATCACGCGACGCGTGCGCACGCCGCGTCTCGTTCTTGTTCTGTGGTGCGGGAGCTCTCCGACCGCAGTATAGAGATAGAGATTTCTATTCCTATCCCATTGAAGGAAATGGTCCTCTCGAGAGTGATTAGCAAAAGCGAGCATTATTGCAGAAGACGGAAGAACGAGTCAATTACGTTAACATGATTCGCTCGGAAGCTCGCGGCGAGTGAATGCAAGCGCGCGCTATTCACTTAACGTAATACGTATTCTGGTCCATTCTACGTGTTTAATTACTAATATAGCGGTCGAATAGCTCTATATAAAACGGGCCGACCGCTCACTGAGCGACGGCTGCGCCTCGCCTCGCCAGACTCCACCGAAGCCTTTAAGGCCTCGAACGAGTACTTCCGTGTGCCGCCCGCCCCTACGTTCCACCGCAATGCGTCGTCTGCGAGAGGAGCTTCTTAGTACAATTATTGAGGGATGAGTGAGTGCCGTTTGCCGCAATCATACTGTTATCACTGGCTCCGACCCTCCGACCCTCCAACCAACTGCCATTTGCCGAATTACTTTAAAATTACACAGTCGCGTTATCGGGAGCTCGGCCCTTCCCCGCATACATTTTATTAGATCACTTGGCGCTATTTAGATAATTATCCTAATTTATTAGTCACTCGCGTATCGGTGGCGAGATAGGATTATCGTTCGGCTTCATTAAGAGCAACTTGCGTTAGCGGCGAAGCGCCTAGCTTTTCTTGTTCCGCGTCTCAAAGTCGAAAATCGACGAAATCCTTTCAACGGAAGGAGCGAACGTGATCGGAGGCTTTCAAAGCCGTTCTTGAGGAACCTCACGCAAAGCGAAGACACTTCTTTGTAGGGTTCCTGGAGTTTATATTTAGAGCAATCGCGAATAATTATCTATTGTTCATTGAAAGGAATAACAGCATCCCTTGGCAGCCGCGTTGACGACCCGTAAGGGTGCCTCAACACGCGTAATGACGATAATGGAACCATAACAGCAATTAGCGAGCTGCCGACGATGCAATAATATTTCAACAATAACATCAGAGTGTGCAACCAACGCATTCGTCACGCGCCAATGTAGCGATGCCCTCTCGGAGCAGGCATTTCGCGAATTTCCTTACGACAACGCCCACGCAGCGTAATGTTTCATCGAGGCCATACATCTCCGTAAATTGAGTCCACTCGGTGCCTCGGCTCCGCCAGATCACAATGGGCCGCGTTCGGACAATGGACGGCCACGATGTATGTCACATATCTCCGGTGACAATGCCTTCGCAGAATCCACGACAATCCTCGGCTGCGACTTTTCATCGCCGCCCCGTCGCAGAAGTCGGAACGCGCCGTCGCCTCCTCGCCCGCAATGGAACTCGAGGCGCATCCGACGTCGGCCTTAAGTGGGATTTAGTTATTCTTGTGGCGTTTTTGCGTGAAAACCGCGATCTTTTTGCCGCTCTTTGTTCGGGCGGCCCCCGCCCCCGCCCCCGCCCTTCTCCGCCCGCCCTCCCTCGTGTATGATATTCTTTACTGTCGCAAGATGTGGCTCGGTGTCACGACTTAAATATAAAACATCTTTAGGTTTTTATTTGCGGGAATGTGCGCTTCGTTGCGATATTCTCATCGCGCACGCTCGCTGGGAAAATTGTAGTTGGAACGGGAGCTCGGGGTCATTTAAGTCGGTGGGTTTCGTAGCTATTTTAGAGGTTCGAGTACAAATAACATTTAAATTCCTGATTCCGCTTAAATCTGTGTGAAAAACTCGGCCGAGTTTTCAGGCGACCTAATTTTAAGTTAAAACGTTTATCATTCAACTAATTCGGAGGCTCATTAGCGAACTTCGCTCTATGAATTTTGGCGAGGGCGCGAGCGTCGCGGAGGCACGGAGGCTCGGGGAGTATTATTTGGATAGAGCGGACGCTTAATCCCTCGATCTCCTCGTAATTCGATTGCACTCCATACAAAGGGTGGCTCGAAATGAGACATTAATTTGATTTCCGTCACAATCTCTGCCCGAGCAGCGCCGGGGGATTACAAGATAATACGAGGGACTCGCTCGGAAATCGCAAGTGCGCCGTGCACCTATTCCCTGGCGCGCAAAAGTCGGCGACGTTCGAGCTGACATCTGCCACATAATTTAAATGGATCCCACGCTACGCGGCACTCGCATTGGAAGCCGGTGACCCGATCGAATGGCTCTCGTGACGAAGCGATGCAACAATAGGCCGGCCGCCGAGCCGCGCCGCCGTCCGTGAAATGAATGGGCACAATATTATTTGGCTGGGAATGAATGGGCGCGATCGCTCCCCGCCTGTTGACATTTGTTTATTTGTTGTTTCGTCAATCGCTTCGCTTATTTTCAATGGGGACTCGTAATAGACGACTATTTTATTTCAATTTTGCTACAGAAAGGGGCTCACGCGAGGAGCGCTCCGCTAACACTTACAAAATCACGAAACGTATACAAAAGGCCGACAAATTGGTTTCGATTCAATTACTTATTAGAACAAAGAGTTTCCAGGCCTATTACACCCGTTACACAGGCAGGCAGGCAGTTCGCACGCGGCTAAATAATAAACGCACGCGCACCGGCGGCCGGCACTTAGCACTCAGTGTAAGTTTAGAGCTGTCTCCTAGGGCTTCGAAGGAATCGAAGGAGTGACAAATATGGCGCACACACGACGACATGAGGCGGTGAGATCTTTCGAGGCGAATTACTAATCTGAACACGCGCCGAGGGTTGAGTGACCGGAGCCCTCGGGGCGGCCGAGGGTGGCGCGCGGATCAGGCTTCGACGGACACGTGAGGCCGATTGCGACTGAAACGGTGTGATCGCCGGCCGCTATGACAACAGCCGAGCCCCCAGCGCGGAGTGCGCCACGCTCCCACGAGAGGTTAACTGCCGAATCAATATCGCGCCGTTATTTTTGTTAAATTGGCTTCGACTCACGCACACAACGTACGCGCAAGCCGCGCGGAGCGGGTCGACGCGCAATTACCGAGCATTACAGATGTCAAAACGGATTAGCTTCGGCCGAGAAGGGTTGGAGGGCGGGTGCCCGGTGTGCGGTCGGCCTTATCGAACTATTTACAATGGCATTCGCACACGCGCGCACGTTTATTTGTTTTGATCACGTCACGCGGCCGCGGCCGGAAGCCAGTCCAACGTTGTTTTATTTTCTAAATGGTTTCTGTTTCGGGGTGAGCTCGAGCTCTAGGCGCCGTTGCCAGGAGTACTTTTTAATTAGTCAACTATATTATTATGCAGTTGTGGCATATTATTAAAATCATATCGAAAATGTCCAGTTAGGCCTTCGTCACCAGCCTGACCCTGAGGGAACCGTTACGCCCCATTCGAGAGAAACACTAAAAAGCAAGGCAAACAGAGGCGAGTTGGGAAACAAAACTCAGCGGTTCGCAATTAAGTAGTCCTAATGTTGTGCAAACAGCGTTCGGCAAACAACGAGCCCGATACTGTTGACTCAATCAACTGCCTCCCGGCTCAGCCGCCGCGCAAACAGACGCTTTTGTCGTGAAAGTAGACATAATGCTGTGGCAGTTTGCGCGGATACCTGCCCCATTGAAATAATGTTAGTCGTCGCGTCTCCCGCGGCCACCGGAGCCTTCTCTACGAGCGACAGTTCCGAGTCGTCCGGAGCGCTCGCATTCCTGTGGCAGGTGACAAATAGCGCTCATTTGCCGAGTCGATGGCGCTCATTTAGCGAAGCGAAGATTTAGTGTCGCCGCAACCGACTTCCGTCTCCGCGCCGACGTGCCTCAGTCCTGACGCCCGCCTCGCTCTGCCTTAATGCACTCCGAATATTAATCGAATGCAGTTCATAAATCTGTTGGCCGTCCGTCGCTGCGACGGCGGGACACGCGTGAGGTTCCAGTGAATTAGCCTCTATGGGCAGCGGAACAAGACGGAGATTTGTTCGAAGAATGCTTTGCTAGACTTGCGAAATATCCAGAGCCGTCGCCCTCGGGGAGCTGCACGTGAGCCGATACCTGATATGACAAAAGCGCACACGCGTCGAACCGTGAGCCCGACCTTCCTTCCGGCCGAAGCGGGTTCATTGAAATAATCGAACGAAATACAACATCGTGATTTAATTTAAAACAAGTGCTAAGTCGAAGGCGGGCAGGCGGGCGGGCGGTGGGCGGGGGCGGGGGCGGCGGGCACTCCGCATAGTTTTGATTAAACATCCTTTCTGTTCGACTCGCTATTAGTTTTGTCCCTCGGATAATGGGAAAGTGGAATAAGCCCGAACGCAATTTTACTTCGCAAATACTTGCCGAACGTAATCGTTCTTTGTTTGCGCCCAACGAACGACCCACATCTGAACGCGGCCGCGAAGGCGCAACAAGCGGCGATTCCAGCGCGTCCCAGCCTTATACCAAAACACCTCGGTGTGAACCTCGCCGCAGTCAGGCCGTCTGCCGATTCCCAAGTGTAGCGCACAACCACTCGACTGCAAATAGTTCAAAATCGGGCCAAAGCGAAGGTCACTCGACTTTGTTCCTCAGACTTAGCCTTAGGTACAATAGATGTAATCACCGACTAGCTCTACGCTCCGACGACCTTCGTGAGGCCGAAACTTTGGATAAAAGCCTCCCAGTTAAAGGATTTAGAACCTAATTGTCACAGTTGGAAGTACACGGTCGCGTCACTTCAACGAGACGCGACGTTAATCCACACGACCCCCTTTTGTGAAGGTGGGTAAACGTAGTTCGAAATTATCTCCCTTAGTTTACTGTACTTAGCTCACAGTATTTGTACTAATCCATACAATGAATAGGACGAACGAGTATTGCCATCCCATCTTACAAAACACCGCGCATTGCGTAGACCAAAATAGACTCAGGTTAAGCAGCGAGCGGTTGACACCGAGATGCCCGTATGAAAGCCGGAACGACGCGAGCTGGCCCTCTCGGCCACGCGCCCTCCTAATCTCCCTTTGTCTCGCCACGAGCAATTTATTTCTCATTACCACAAGGTCCTAATTCGCTTTTAAAACGCGTCTAATTTACGAGATTTGAAAGCGCTCACACCCCTTCGGCGCGACCCGCCTCGCTGCCAACTAGTTCATACAGAGACTCACGTGGGGGAGTTGTGTCACATACGAACACATAAAAGCGCGTGTATCCGAGTGAAATTCAGGGAAACGAGGAAAGCGCGAAGCCTCTGAAGTAAGCGGAAACCGCAACGACTCGGGTGACACCGGCCGAAAACGTTGCGTGCATAATACAGAGACACAAAAAGTCTGTTTAAAATGTCTGTATGTTCTAGTAAACCTCTTAAACGGCGGCAGCGATCTATTTACATAAAAGAAGTGCCTCGATTCAGGCGTGTTTACTGGAAAGTATTGAAATTTTCGAAGCGATAAGTTTCTCTTGGCACCGAAATTAATGCGTGGATACATAAACTGAATGCGGGCGGAGTCGCGGGGCGCCGTTTAGTGTCTGTTCATTAGGGTTCTTGTAACCTTCCAAGGTACCTCGATATAGGCCCACAAGGCAGTCGGCAAAAGAATATTGCGCCAGCGGTTGTTTCAAAGTGTACGGATAGGGATAATAATAAGCAAACCGGGCTCTAATTGACGCGTATACTAAGCTGCGGGTCGTTGGCAACCGTGCGGCTGTCAATGAGAGTGGCGTGTGAGGGCCGCGCGAACACCACTTCTACGGCGAACCGCTTCAGGCGAAGGATCGAGCAGGGGAGACCCTTTGCCTTGTCCGCGATAAGCGAATTCCATATTGTAATTAATCACAGTCCGGCAACAGCACGGAGACGGCTGCTAGGAAGACCACGAGCAAGTGCTCGCCGCAAAGCCTAATATTAACGACTCGTCCACCCGTAACTAAAAGTGTCTCCCGATTCGCGTCGGCCGGCCGTTTAGCATTTTTTCGATCGGCGCCTGCGGGGCGGATAAGCGCGGGTTAGTTGACAGCTTTCGACCCGGGATTAACTCGCTGGTGGAAAAAAGATAAAGGCTTTTTGGGGCGCTCCGGCCGTCCCAAAAACGCTCGAGGTGTTCCTTATAAAAGTCGCGTTAAATAGTCCGAAATTGGGCCGCAGGGGAATTAAGGAGAAAACTAATAAAACCGCGGCTGAATCGGTTCGCGTGATGTCGGCAGGAATGTTAATATGAGACGGGCTCGCTGGCGCGGAGCCACCCTTCGCGGGACCCGTTTCGGGGCACCCGGCGATAGAGGCTAGTGGGGCTGTTTCATTAAGCCATTAGCTTTTTATCTAGTTTCGTTTTATCTTCGGACTGTTATTGAGGATGCGAGCGGTTAAATGGGAGCTTTTTAAATGAAAATAATGTGAACTGGGGCGTGAAGTGTAAAGCGAAGAGAAACGTGTTCCAATGCGTACGTACGCAGTTGTGGACGAATAATATGCTAGGTCTTATTGAATTTTGGCGACAAACGGCGGTGTTTTTACATATATGCTAATAGTATATAAGTGGGCTTCATATTTACCACGAAGAATAGGACAAGAGTTTCGAAAAAAAAACTTTAAATTATTGATGTCTTCCCCGAGTGTCACAACCAACGGGAGCGTTTGCGCTCGGCGATAAATCATCGGGCCGTGGGAAACTAAATATAATAAAAACCATTACCGCCGTTTGTTCGAGCGCACGTGGTTTTAAGGCCGCAATGTGCCGAAGAAGCGACGCACTCGGACGCACGATTTACTGCATTCGTTCAAGCTCACCGTCAATTCCACTCGCAACGAGTCGGGGCGCCGGTGAAGATGAACACTTTAGCTGACACCTGGGGACTGGCTGTACACCGTGTGGGCGACGCTGCTTTTAAAGGTTTTATGACTTCACCAACCGAAATAGAAGCTTCCAGATGCGATATGAAATTTTATTGTATAATTTAATAGAATAAATTGTTAGTTTGATAGAAATGTCGCGAAGTTAACTCTCAAAATATTCACTAAAGAGGCCTCCGGGGTACCTGGCGGACACACGCAGTCCCCGTAGTCGCGTATGCTCCGGCGGGGCCTCCAGTAGCTGGGCGGACGGGCCAGCACCTCTCGGCGTAGGCGCTCGACGAGCGGCTGCTGCGGCTCGAGCACGGCGCTGCGCAGCGCCAGGTGCTGCTCCTCCAGCAGCCAGAGGCGCTCCTGCAGCCCCTGCTGCTTGTAGAGGCTGTACCCGCTGGACACGAGGCTCATCGCGCACGCACCCCACAACACTGCACAGTACACCCACGGCTCGCCGGGGCATCGCTCACAACCACTCTCCTTCTCCTCTGCCGCGGTCTTTGGAGGACTCTTGCCCGGAGGCTTCCCTCCCGCTTTGAATATCATGGTGTCAATCTCATGGGGAAGGCGTCGCGCACGGCATTCGGAAACGTCACGCGGCCATCGACTTCGCTCGGAATGTGTTTCGCGGCGAGTTCGAGATCGCGTTCGGCGCGTGCTCCCCGTGCGACAGGCGGGCCGCTACTGGGGCCGCCGGGCGCCGAGCGATGAATGAAAGCCGCGCCGCGCGAATCGCGACTCTGCGGCGAGCTTTTGTTTCCTTTCCTTTCCTTTTTACTTAACTACGTAATGAAACGGCTTTAAATTTAACGAACGCTTATGAAGATTCGCTTTAGTGGGAAAAACTCGCTCCGCGCTCGCGTCTCGTGCTGATATGAGCGAAGCGAGGCTGCGATTCCGAATTGTTCGAAATGAATCCATAATGCAAGGCCGTAGAGAACGCCGCGCGCGTGGAGTTAGCAACCTTTCGAGAGTTTATTTAATTTTCCGGCGATTTGTCGACCGCACTTTTTGCGCGGTAGCTAAGAATCGAAAGCGCATTCACGTGGAACCCGCTGACGCTCGTAGAGCGTGGCAGGATACCGTTCTAGGACGACTAGGTTCGAAGGACTCACCGAGTCAAAAACGAGCACAATAAGTTTGGGGAACCTTGCGCAATCCTCGATCGAAATAACATTATGAAATATTATTTTTCGTTGATGAGAACTAGAGAGCCAGCCGTTTTGCCATTATCGCGCACTCGAACTCGCGGAGTGTGAAACGGACACGTCTCCGGTAATAAACCTCGTCAGCATCAGCTCGGCGGCTTACGCGGGAAGTAGCAATGCTGAAAGTTCATTGGCAACAGAGCGCCGAGCGTTAGGGATCTCCACCGTTGCGAGGAAATTGAAATGATGAAATAAAAAGGAACGGAGTCGGGCGTCGGCGAGGACGGCCTCATCTCTACATCTTTATCGAGCTGTTTAGAATGAGCCAACGGAAGGAAACGATTTATTCATGAACGCCAGTGCCGATGGCGGGGTACGGCGACCCGCGCGGAGTCGGGGGAAGCGAGTAGTCGCAGAAATGAATTGGGGTTTAGTTAACGAGTGGGGACACGGGGACACGGGGACACGGGGACAGCGGAGGATTTAAAAGCAAATGAAATAGCTACGGATTTGCGGGCGCGCGATAAGCGAAATTGCGCTCGATCGCTCCCACCCGTTCCGTGTGTGCGAGTGTGTGCGAGTGTGTCGGACATTTTAATCGTCCAATAATCTCACGTTCTCGAGAAATGTTGCAGCCGAAGCCGGTATCCCAAGAATGCCAGTAGATAGACATTAGGGAGGATTCCTAAACGAACAGATCGAATATCGAAAATAAACGACAGCGCTCTCCGAGAGTAACAACATCAATTAAATTTGTATGGAATGAAAAAAGCGACAGATCTAACGATAGAGCCTATTAATCTCTTTAATAGAGCCGTTAAAAGGCGAGCGCTTGGCCCCGGCGCCCACGCACCATGCAATTAGTGTATTTACTTTTTATCAATGGATTGAGCTCAATTTTGAAATCGTTCCAAAGCATCGTGGGTGAGACGCGTTTTAGACTCCGCTCGGCTCTATTGTTCACCGTGAATAGATATCTATTTCCAATGATATACAAGCGTCTTTAGGAATAATTCTCCGGTGCTCAAAGCCTCGCGCGTGGGCGTCCGTCCTAACGTTCCTATAAAGATGGGCAGACGTGGTCAGGCGGGCGGGCGGGCAGGCGGGCAGGCGGGCGGGCGTCGCCTCTCGCCGCGGACAATAAAGCCAAAGATAAATCCCGCATCGAGCCTCACTTATCAACATATAAATGGCCATTACTAGAGTTTCCCAAACAGCCGAGCGGTTTATGGAACGACGCCTCGATTGGCCCCGTAAAGAGGCCATAAATACTTTGAATTTTATCGAGCCCTGTCAACTTTATTCTCGCCTTCGTCACACACGCCGGGCTCCGCCATGACGCCTCTGCGTAACTTCCGATCAAAGTGCTCGTTCCACCATTATTTACTTATTTATTATTATCGACAACAATTGAGGACGATCACTAGCGAGGGTGAAATGTCGTAAGTTGGTTTTAAACTATTGCATATTTAAGTTTCGCTCGACGCCGACACGAATAATATTATTGTTATCGCTCCCCCATTTGTTTCTGCATTAGCGTAAATCCCACATCCACACTAAACATTAAAAATGGCGTTTAGTTTTCCAAGTTGAACGCGAGCCCGTTTCATTTGCATAAAACTGGCGACGCTTAAAAGAGCCGGCTGCAAAGTGCTCTGCTCGAGAACGATGACGCTCCGAGCGAGTGTCTTAATATTACTTTAAAACTGCTATTTGCATAAGCCCCGCGATGCCGCAGCGCCGCAGCCCGGAGTCGCGATGGCTGAGTCGTCCCGGCAGTTTTAGTTGGCGCGTCCCTTAACCGGGATCGCATGCCGACTGGAACACTCGAAGTCGACCGAGAGGCGGTTGGGCAGGTCTGAAGCAATCGCTCGGCTCTGCTTGTTCCTGAATAGTTTCCGAGGCCTGCGGCCGCGTTGCCGAGCGATCGTTTGTGGTTGATCTTTGATCTAATAATATTGGGGTCTCAGCTAGCATCTTTCCGAGCTGGCGAGACATCTCTGGAATAATACTTTTTATTTTCAAATTGATGAAGAAGAGTCTGAAACTGGCGTCAGCCTTGCATCTGCCTCTATAGTAAAATTAGTCAAAGTTCGGCTCAGCGATTTAGGCGCGAAACCAAAGAAAATAAAATGTAAAAAAAAATAAGTCCAGGAATATTTATTGTCTACACACAGTCAGCCGATGTTCCTATCATTAATACTATATATAATTAATAGACTTGAGTTGGCCACCGACTTCTCGCTCGACTCGCACTCGGTATCCTCACTTGAAGACTTTTAAATATTTAGAGCACTGCAGTAGATTTGAATTATAAAAAGCAAGTTCGTTACAGAAGAGGTTAGGAGCCGTTCGCACTGGCCCAGAGTTGTCGTCTCTTCGTTTAGAAAGAAACGACGCGCCTTTTGAGCTGCCATTTATGCCCGTGAGCGGTTGTCGCTTCGTTTCATAGAGACATTTCTCTAAAAGCAGCGCGAAATCGAATTTAAAATTGTCACCGATATGAATGGCGCGCCTCTTGTGGCTCTTGTGCCGGCTTTTGGCATCGAACAGAGGACTTCGTGATATTCAACGTCGCGTTGAGAAACGTGCAACCTATTTTGCTCATATCCCAGAAAGCATTTTATTTCTACTAGACAAACGTGTATGACATGCGTTTGTAACCTAAAAAAAGTTGACTAATTAATGGAGCCCGCGTCTCCCCGCACTCCATTATAGCATTACTTTCTCAAAGGTATTCATTAATTATTTCCGACAAACATAACATCGAAGTTTGTAGTTAAGGGCATTTTGGACAAAATTTAATCGTAGCGTTATTTTGTATATAAATCATATTTAAAATAAATAATATTGTGACGGTTCCCTTATAAATGATAATGTTTGATGAAGTGTAAAAGTTTGCGCAAAAGTGTACGTGGCCGCCCTCGCCGCCCGCCCCGCCGCCCCGCCGCCCCGCCGCCCCTCGCT
>JAOSYY010000014.1:4485510-4507251 GCA_025727935.1 Hebomoia glaucippe | reverse complement strand
CTCTTCACTTTAATCGATATATGTTTTGACAATTGCTCATCCCTAGACATCTGTAAATTACGTCACCTGTCAGACGTCAGCCGCCGAAGCGTCACGCGTTCGCAGATAAACTAAGCACAATAACATAATCTGTGGTTAATTATGCAACAAATTAAATCATAATCTGTGTTAGCGGAAATAATCGCGTCTGTACGAAATTGAGAACAATGACGGGAATATGATACAAATACAGTTACGTAAGCGCATTCGAATGGCGTCGGACGAACCTTTAAGATAATCCATTGCTTTCGTTTTTACAACGGTTCACACTCGGACATTTGTAATTTGCCAATATGACGTCCAAAACCCATTGAGTGGTCTTTCTATGAATTTCTAACCTTTAAAAATGAATATAGACTACTTAAAATTAATTTAGTTCAATGTTATCAAATTCAAACGATAATGTTAATTTTAATCAATCCCATGCACAAGAGAAAACCGATAAAATCTCATTTTCTCAACAAATATCTCCCGTAATGTGGTTATGTAAACAAATATGGTGATCGAGTTAACAGCGATCGCTAAGTGAAAACGAAACGCCTCGCAAAGGTCGAAACCGGTGTATGGGATAACAAATCAGTTCATGCTTTGTCCACACCCGAGCGGAAAATGTATGAATGAGTATTTAAAAATACTTAGAATTGGAACAAGCGATGAAGTTTCCATCAAAAATTAATTACAGCATACAAATTTAACGTTTCAATAATATTCGACTTACATAATCCATACACTTTAATTTTAAACATGTCGAAACTTTCGCTGTTTTAAAGTTGATTAATTATCATTATGTCAAATCTTATGTGTAAAAATTTTTCTTTATTTTCGTAAATTCTTCATTTGTTTCAATTGAAATATTGTAGTTATAATGTACACGTTAAAACTGTTACATTATTCGCAATCATCGTACCTAGTTAATAAAAACAGTCCGAATTGTGGACGTAGTTTTATTGGTCAACACACTCGTAAACCTTCGACAATTCTACATTATACATACAATAAGGTGATTGATTATGAAATGTAAATATTCCCTAATACGCTAAGTAATTAAGATATACTTAACGATAATAATTTGCATCTCTTCTGCATGCTAATGCTTAACTTTCCACCACTTTCCAAAGACGTCAGGAAATACTACGTACTTATGCAACACTGGTTTTGTATTGCGATAGTTCCTGACATTCAACTCCTGATACCTGATTAACATATCTGGGTATCCAGAGGAGTGACGGGGCAAGAACTCAAGTCTATCAACAGGTGTTTTGAATCGATAGATAAGCTGTCGGCCATGGACACCTCCCAGATCCATAGATCTAGGTGACGCGTCGCCTAAGACCTTAGCCATATAACATAATCTCTCATTTAGTGCCGTTCTGCTGCCGGCCTTATTTATTTTTATTTATGGTATTCGGAAGGACATAGACTGAAGTCGAAACGGACACAGCACTTCACGACTTAATGCGTTGCAAAGCGGAAAACTCTGAGCTTTGAAGGTTCTCAAGGAGAACGCTAGTTCAAAAGCGCGAATAATATATCTTTAAGAGTTATCTCGTGTATAAAACCCGACGTTCTCAGCTTAACAACGAACTGTAATCAGGGAAAAAGTTTAATAGAACGCTGTAAAAACATCAATATCCCTAATGATAGGTCTGGAGCCCTTCTAACGGCGTGATCTGTTGCCGAGGCAGAGCTCTGTAATTTATGTAGCAGTTATAATGTTTATATCAATGGAGAAACGATCGTTGAATCCTAGAGTGCCTAGGTTGTGACTAAAATTTTAAACCTACGATTTTTCTTAACTTTGTTTTCGACTAACGCTGCCCTGCGGATTCCTCTCTGAAGATACTGCAATAGAGTTAATCTAACTTATGTATTATAATATTAAACTGTCTAAAACTGAAAGTCCCTTCGAGATTAGTCCAGCCATTTCGGAGCTTAAAAGGAAAAACGAACAAGCATAATTACGTTTCCGTTATAAGTACTGTGTATGTTTAATTTTTCTCATTAGTATACTTTAATTGTATTTTCGGTAAACTAGAGTAACATGAGTTATTTTTAGTATAAATTATCTGTCTATAACATAAAAAGCTCGCAATGAAAGCTCCAACGTGAACTAAATTGCAAGTCGGAGAGCTTTCGAAGTTCAAGAAAATAACGTTTTATGCATTAAGTTGTTGGAGTCTTTCCCGTTATCTGATATGGAACAGTCGAAACTTCTTCAACATCAAAGAAAATGTTTATTTGAGAATAAAGTAATATAGTCACGAATCAGGGAAAACTTGAAAATGCAAATGAAACGCCTCAAATCGCGACGGCGGCGAACAATGCGCAGATGCTTCGAAGATACCCGTTATTGTCGGTCGAGCCTTTCCCGAGTGTTGCCTTCGCAGATAAATCAATATTGTTCATTTTATCTATTTATGGTTATTGTTACATCTAAAACGCATCTGAAATTTGCATAATTGTGTACTCTTGGGAAGGTTTTTATATTAGGTATAAGTTTTTATTTTGCCCTCATCGCCTGCACGAACATTCGAGCAGAACGGGTATGACGCCAATTGTCAACGGGCAGTATATACATGGTGTTTGCGGACTGCTCCCGAAAACGAAGACGGGTGATTGTACTAATGACACCTTTGATGAAGGGACGGAAAACATTGACCCTGCGTAAAAAAATACATATTTTTAACACTTTTTATTAGAATTATTTACGTTCCATTTTGTAAGTACAGCTAAATAAAACGATAGTTCCATAAAAAGTATATTACTTTACTAAAAAATCACCAGCAATGAAGCATCATAACAAAAACAGCTGGACTGACATGATGGAACGAAATAACGCTAATAAAAAGTTTTAAAAACATATTTTTTTTAGTCAGACTCGAATTGTATTCCGTGCCTTATCAAAGGTGTCATTAGTACTAACACCTGTCTTCGTGTTCAGGTGCGGTCCCCAAACATTTTGTTGATTAAAGGCAGCTTGGTAAATTAAATGTTTGAGATTCATTTAAACCAGGCAGATTTGGATTGTAGACTTTACGGATAGCTAGGCTGTCTCGTGTGAAATACTTTAGCCAAAATGCCTGCCAGCTGCGTAAAAGCCTTCGCTGTTGCACCAGAAGCGTCGGTTCCGTTACGAAGTGCGGTAGATGGCAATATTTGCGTAAAACAATGTCCGTGTCGAATGAAAACCATAATGACAGCATCAATCTGTGCGCAGTTGAGCAAGATGTCAACGGGAAACGCATTTTGCAACGATCTTGAACGAAATCAATAAGGAATCCGAGCTACGGTGGCCACAGATCGGAAAACCGTTTGCGAAAATTATGCAACAACATCAGAACCAGGGACTTTCATAATAATTACAAAAAAGTTACATTTGACAGCTCTACTATGCTAACTAATATAAGAAACAAACCTTTATGTTCCTTTTAAATCGTTGAACACGTTTCGATGTGTTTTTGCACAGAGATCGTATTAAATCACCTACATTGTATCCGGAAAAGTGTACTGATGTTATAAAAATATTATATTTTAACAATTTCCTACCTAGCATTGGTTTAGGTCTAATAATAGGGCCATTAAAGTTTTCACGGTTCATGATCGACAGTTTTATTGAAAGTAAAATGCGACGATCAGTCAACTGTACTGTAATAATTTAAATTTCCAGATAAAACTATAAACGCGCTAGCATTGGATTAACCGCAGCCGTTTAAGTGAAAATGCGCCCCTATTTTTAATACTAGCGGTGTCTCGCAGTTTCACCTGCATCGTCAAAAATTCATAGCTCCCTCTCCCCAGAACAAAACGAAGTGTCTCGAGACCTTCGAATCACTATAAGTAACAATAAGGTTTCTCACGGACTAGTTGCACCAATCAATCCATTTTTTAGCCGACAAGAGAATAGATGGCTGGGACAATCGGTTTCTCAACGGATCGGTACCACTATTGTCTGATGATTAAAAGAAATATCTTCTAAATTGTTTTTAGGCCGTGACACACTGGCTCGGACCGTTTACATTTTCAATTCTATTTGTGCTCGATCTTAGTTTTTCATATCAAATATTCACACAGGCGTACGTGTTTGTATTTTTAAACTTATTTTACAAAATAATCCTAAAAAGTTTTATATACAGAATGTTTGGGGACTGCTCTCGATAACGAAGACGGGTGATAGTACTAATGACACCTTTGATGAAGGGACGAAAGAAATCTATCAATACTAAAAAACACATTTTTAACACTTTTTTTATTAGCATCATTTACGCTCCATGTTGTGAGTACAGCTAAATGAAATAAAGCATGGTAATAAAAACAGCCGGACTAACGTGATGAATAACTAATTTTAATGATATGATGTTTTTAGTCTGAATCGAATTTTATTTTGTTGCTTCATTAAAGTTATCATTTGTACTATCACCTGTCTTCGTTTTCGTGAGCAGTTCCCGAAAATTCTGTATACCAAAAAGGAAAGATAGACATTTTCTAGTTTATGACTTGAACAGCCAACGATAAGATATGACAATACGATTGTTTCTCAATTCCAGGCTGTAACTTCTATCCCGTTGGGGAGTATTTGAGATTTGTGAGGATTCCAGAGAATCTGAAAGTAGGTGACGAAGTTTTGCAAGTTGAAGTCCATCCCAGGTGAGTAATACCTATTTTTAAAACGCTAAAAGTCTCCTTCTAACTTTCAATCAAGTAAAGATATCGATATTTAATTATACTTAAAAAATAGTTAAAATATTAATGACTTCGCGAACACTCGCGTGTGTGCGTTTTTGCGTCGTCGCATCTTTTTGCAATATTTTTCTTTAAACGTTACAAAAACAGATCTCAAGGAATTCATTAATTACTCTGTGTTTTTGTCAGTATTGAGGCTTAACGTATTAATTTAATGTAAAATCCTTTTTCGATAAACCTGTGCCGACACGCAATTTCAATTCGTGTGTCGTTTGTAACTAATTAAGAATATGCGGACAAAAAAACATTATATAATTATAAATTCATTATATCACTTACAGTTGCCATTATTAATTATTATTAGCTGTACAAAAGTTACGTATTAGCACGAATAGGTATTGTTTAATGTGTCTTTGCCCCGCGGCTTCACCCGTCTTAATTTAATTTAGATATGTAGAAAATATGTTTTCTCTCTCAAAATCGGTCCAGCCGTCTCGGAGATTAACGGGAACAACATTAAATCAAAATGTTATAAATTATCTGTCACAGAAGAACTGTATATAAAATAATATGCAGAGAGGATAAATTTATTTATATGCATAAAAGTATTATTCAATATTTTTTCCTTAACGGAAGAAGATCTTTTAAAAACAAACTGAGTTATGCGAGTTACGATATTGCGCAAGATTGATCTTTCGTCATAGTAAAAATGTGGACGGTCAGCGAGTGTAGTCACTGTAGACAGCTAACACACTGTATGCATATACGAGCGATTATGTCGCGTTTTTTTTAAACTTATCCTAGTCAAAGTAGTTCTAGATTATATAAAAGCCCCTTAACCTTAATAACATAGGCATTTTACATGAGATATTAATTATTTACTGTGACGTAATCAGCAGATTCTTTAGGTATATAAAATTCGGAAATATATAAAAGCATGTTTTTAATAAATAATCTTATATAATTGACGTTAAGTAATCATCCAGTCAGTGTCAAACTAGTCTGTGAACTTCATTTAAAGTTCGTACTAACGCCCGTGTACACAGATGGCGCACACTTTGTTTGACCAAGAACCGCGTAACACTCGTAATACTCGAAAACCTGTAATTGCAGCCGTAACAGGTCGCTTCGCGCCGAAACTTATGTGGACTCGATTATTGCTGTAGGTCGGCTTCATTAGTTAACACTGTGCATAGGCTCAGTTTTAAAACGGGTTTTGGTTAGAGTAAACAAAAAAATAAGAGTAAAATTATTATCGAGTCTGTCATAACCACACACAAACGATGTCTAAATAGTGTTAATTACGCAACAAATATTAATTTTCACTTGTTTTAAGGAATTATTAAACATTTCATTCTAAAAGCTGTTTAAAGTTTAGTTCTGCTCTTTTGTGTAATTAGCACAATATGAAAAAAAATGACACTAATAAAATATTAATTGTCAAACAATAGATAACGTTAGGAAAAGCTTTGGAATATAATTTGTCAAATTACAACAGTTAATAATTTTAGATGTCTGACGCGAAAAGCGCCATCTATTAGCAAATGCTTATATCAAGTATCACTATTAAACCAAACGCCTAAAACATGACAAAAGTCATTGGCGTTGTCGTAGTTCAATAAAAATAGTATAGATGGCGCTTTAAAATAAATTTCTATTAAATGCTGTTACGACGCCTTACTTATAAGATAAATGTAGAATCATAATATAGTTTTATTAATATTACGTGACCGGTGTATTTTTTCTTATAATTCTCATTTCTAATTTCGATTCTTGCAGAAAGGATTTGGTGTTACAAGCGGTGGATCGCGAAGAAGACGCGGCGCTGTTCACGTATCGGGACGTGAATCGTACCCACGTAGCCGTTATCCTGGCTCAGAGCGTAGAAGATCTGGTCGACTCTGACTCGCCGCAGAATGTCATCAAATTCAGACTTGGCTGTGATTTTGATGCTGGCGATGACTTGGTAAATAAACTGTATTCGTACACTTTAAAAACAGTAAAAACGTCTGTGGTTATCCAAAAAGACGTTCTTTTAAAGTAATCCTTTCTGGCTGTATAAGTTTTGAAAACGAAACTGAATCACTATCATCTGTAAATCGTCCCCAACTTATCGAGTATATGTTTATTAGCGGAAAAGTGTTGAATAAGAGCATTAATAATAAAAATAGGCAGGAAACAATATTGCAAGGAGGCAGTAAACGCAATGGGGGTGAAGCATTTCCACTTTTACGCGTCTCGTAAAATCAGATGTGTTTTAGATGAAGTCAATGAACTAAGCTGATCAGGAGTTAAATTTTATAGATGTGTCATTTTCGGCCATAATAAAAAATCACGTCTATACAGGGTGTTTGGGGACTGCTCCCGAAAACGAAAACAGGTGAAAGTACTAATGACACTTTTGATGATGCGACGGAAAAAAATCGATCCTGACTAAAAAAAAAACATATTTTTAAAACATTTTTTCAGAGTCATTTACGCTGCACCATGTTTGTACAGTTAAATGAAATAATAACTTTATACAAAATACTGCAAACAACCAGCATTGAAACGCAAATTAGAGTTTTTAAATTCCACAAAAGGACTAATCAGTAGGAATAATTATGACTTTTTATAGTCAGGATCGAATTTTTTTCCGTCCCTTCATCAAAGGTGTTATAACTACTATCACCTGCTTTTATTTTCGGGTGCAGTCCAAAAATACCCTGTATATTAAAAGGCAACCTCATTTTTAGCTTTGATAGTAAAAATAATTTTACACACTTCATTGCATAGTCGATTGAAATTGAAAAATCTGTGTAAATAAAAATTAATCACTAATATGTTGCTAAACGTAAAAATTGAGGTTTTCATTGGTTCTGAGAGAAAGGAAAATTGTCCGGAAAAATGTAAACTCGTTCCTTTCTCTCTTACGTATAAACTGTTTCTAGATGTCAATTAAGAAATTAAAAATTAAAGCACTGTTCGTCTTATCTTAGGATCGAATTTAGTAGTGTTATGTATAAAACTTTGCTTGTAACATCGGAAGGCTAGCAGACACTATGATATCAACTATGAAGATAGATGTACTATCCAGGAATCTATATCCATGTGAGATGCGTACACCGTGTTTACGTCTGTTCTTGAACATTTGCATAATTGCTTTTGCTACCAAAATAGTATTGACAATGTGCTAATAAACGAAACATGTGAGGTACAGCTCAATTTTCCGACAAACCCTAGTATGAGATTTCAGTTAGCGTTTCTTCGTAAATTGAGTTTTAGAATTGCCAACATTTATGGCAATAGGCCTAAGGATCGCGTAAAGCAACCGCGACGCCAGAGGACCAGGTTCGAGTTCCGATCAGAACGCAGTTGCATTTCCAAGTTTGTGTTCTGTCTCGGGCACGGGCCGCCTGTGGCCGGATGAGTGTCAAAAACACTGTCATTTCGAGTATTAATCGTGGTGAGAAGAACTTCTAATAATTTATATGTTTCGTCCGGGTCACGTACTGAATACTCTAAATAAAAATAAATAAGACCAGCAGCAGAATGTCCTCAAAATTGCCAAATTATGTAATATGACTAAGGCCTTAAGGTTGGCAACGCGTCTTCTAGATCTACTGATCTTGAAGGTGCCCATGGGCGACAGAAATCGCTTAGTAAGTTCTATGGAGAACGGTACGGGTGTTATTCCTGATTTTCCCGTGTGACGCGTGGAGGCTGCCCGATAAAACATCTTTGTTTATTTCCTTCAAATACTTCAGTAGGTTTCTTGATATAAACAGTGGGCGTTATTTACAAAACGACGAACAAATATTTCTGCCGCGTCTGCAATAAATGAAGTGAAGCTTTCTGTGGGTTTCATTTCAAATGTCAGCGGAGCTAGAAATCTTTCCCGATGTTTCCAATAGACATTGATGGAATTGCAATATAAAATCTTTATTTTTTAGGCTTTCAAGCTGTAACTGTTTTGACTAAAATGAAATTTATCACTTAAATATTATTAACTAAACCAACCAAATTGCAAGTCATTAGTGTACGGTAGAAGTCTATTCTTATGTAGGAATATATATATCTAAAAGTAGTTGTAACTTTTGTCAGATATCCGCATATCTGTCTGTGACTGTGTACATCGAGGACCTCAATGACAACGCGCCTGTCTTCCTGGACACTCCGTATAGGGTCAGCGTGGACGAACTGACTCCACCAGGTACTGAACTGCAACCTATGCAATTGTGTAACTTTCGACATTACATACATGTTGTAACTAAAATTATAGTTAATTTTGAAAATCTAAATAGAACCAAAACTATAATTTGTTAATTCGAAAATTTTATTCCAGGGTTGACGATATTTAAAGGTATCAGAGCCTTCGATCGCGATAAGCCGAATACGCCTAATTCTGATGTCCAGTACAGCATCACATCTGGTGACGATGAACACCGGTTTGCGTTGGAGAGCTCACATAAGCCTAGTCTTGTGCTCAGGAAACCTTTGGACTTTGACAATGGAGACAGAGAATTCATGCTTACAGTAACGGCATCTGTAAGTTATTTTGCTTATTTTATCGAAGTTTTTAAGTATGATTGAAGAATACGCCTTAATTGTTAATAATGAACTAAAATAATGTTATGAAACCCTAGACAGTTTTAAGCTTTCAATAATCTTCGTATTTTAGATCTGTTTTGATTGTGGAGCCAGAAAAAAACTACGCATTTCTTAAATTACCTGTACTAATTTTAAAAGTCTACAGAAGACAAATGAGAAATGTATATATTAGCAATGTTTCCGAATTGACTCAGCAATTTTAGATATCTCTCTCAGTAATCGATAAAACATACAGTATTACTTCAACTTTAAAATTTTGTTATTTGCTTTAGGACCGTGGTTCCCCGGCTCGTAGCGCAAACACGACGGTGCACATTATAGTCCTGGACAATGACGACTTGCCTCCCAAGTTCACTCTCGACGTATACAGAACCAAGATACCAGAGTTCTATCCACTGTTGGTGAGTTTCTCTTTTAATTTTTTAATTATTCTAAAAAGCAATTTCATCCTGATAAAATTAATAATTAAACGTTAGTTACTCATTTGGGCTTTATGAAATTTTAATTGAAAAATATTTTTAAATTTCTACCAGGGTAAGAAAATTCATCAGGAGCTCAGTTTCGTGCAACCGATTCGAGCATTCGATCAAGACAAGGGTGTGGCCGCCCCTGTTAGGTATGAGCTAATATCAGGAAACGAAAGACGTTTGTTCTCACTCAGCCCTTTAAACGGGAGCCTGTTCCTGGACAAGGAGATAGATTTGGACGCTGAAAATGCTTTGCCAGGTGAATATGAATTTTCATATAGAAATAAAAACGGAAATACAATTTATAAATTTGCTGTCTGTTCCTGTCTGTTCATTCCACCTATGAAATGAACTGACTTTGATGGAAGTTTTTTTAGTATTGGCGACAATGAAAGCAAAGCGGTTGGAAACACAGGGCACTGCTAGTGAAATACGTAACAAGTCACTCGAATAGACCACTCTAAAATGTTGTTGATCACAAATGAGGAATAATAAATAACGTTACATCTCCTACTTTCAAAAGTTTGTTTACCGAAACTTATTGGAGGTGACACATTTCGAATTTAGTTTAAAATTTTCAGCGTTGATTGGATTTCTGTGTTTTAGTTAATTACTTTAAGCTTAGAGGGAAAATCTCATGGATTACGAGGTAATCATTTTCTAACATTCTATTGACAATTTCAGGTAACACGTTCATGCTTCAGATCCAAGCATCTCAAGTGGACAATCCCTTGAAAACCGGTCAGGCGAGAGTCGAAGTGGAAATATTGGATTTAAACGATAATCTTCCAGAATTCGAGGTGGATTTCTATAACATAAGTATCGTGGAGAACTTGCCGAATGGTATGATTTGTTACGAACATGTGTTTATTTTTTTCTTTTGAGACGAAAAAGTGACAAAGTTATCAGTATAAAATTCAATTCTTACAAAGAACACTATTTTAATCTAGATGTGAAGGTTGCCTTACTTTGCAAGATGAGGCCTCCAAGATAATGATACCAGATGAATACTATTTTCTTAGGTTTCAGTGTTCTACAAGTGATGGCCACTGATATTGATCAAGAAGATAACGGAGAGTTTACTTACCAACTGAGCGATCCAAACGGGGCTTTCTCCATCGACCCAAGAACTGGTTGGCTAACTGTGAAAAATCAAGTACGTTAAACAACCTAAAGCTTGACCAAACGTCCAGGGGCCTTGTTCAAAATGAAATATTTTTTTCCAGACTGTCTTAGATCGTGAACAACACGCATCGCTTCGAATGAAAGTTTATGCGAAAGAAAAGAATCCCAGCATCGTTGGTGCCTTCTTAGAAAAACAAAGACTTTCAAAGTGGAGAAGAAATCCTCCTCCAAAACTACCCGCATCGAAAGAAAAGACAACATACGTTTTCCCAGATAAAATTGGTACAAAAACTGAGAGCGTAGAATATTTTGACGATTCTCATCAATTGTTATCTCTAGTCACTGTGGAAGTGACACTCCTTGATGCCAATGATAACAATCCAGTGTTTATTCCGAGTAACTTGTACGAATTTTCTGTAAAATCTAACGCCAAAATCGGAACGGAAATTGGTATAGTCAAAGCCGTAGACCCCGACTTAGGAAGAAATGGGTTGGTGCTATATGATCTGCAAAGAACCAGTAATTTAACGATCACGTCACCGTTTCAAGTGGACGCCAAAACTGGTGTTGTGACATTAGCGGAGTCGCCAATTTTGGAAGGAAGACATGCTTTATTCATTGAGGCTTCGGATCAACCGGCAAATCCTAGCGAACGAAGATATTCCTTGGCCGTTGTCGCTATTGACGTTGTTAATATCCACAAAGGTATAATATACATATATGAAATCAGATAAAATAGTGTTATAGAGAAAGAAATAACAAATAAAATTTATTCCAGGTTCTAAGACCGATAAGCCAGATTTTATAGGGTCACCTTATGAGTTTTGGGTAGGATCTAATGTGGGTATTGGTACAAGTATTGGCCAAATAAGAGTCAACGATGCAATGCAAAAAGGTGAACTTTCATACGACTTATTACACGGATATGAAGAAGGAGGTACGTTCACACTTAATCATCAATTGTAAAGTTGTCAAAACGCAAATGATTTTAATATTTGTAATTTTCTATTTTAGTGCCATTCGCTGTTGAAGAACGTTCTGGAGTAATAACTGTAGTAGATGAATTATCCAAGTTTGATCGCCCAGTTTATGACTTCGAAGCTGTTGCCATACAAGAAAAATATAATTTTTCGATCACCACAAATGCAACTGTACACGTCGTGGATGTGAATGATGAGAGAGGTGTCTTTTTAAAGTAATTATTTTTTGTAAAATCCATTAATTTAAATTTTAAAATTATAAATAACAGTGTTTCATGATTTCAGAGGTACTCACTTTACACTTGTGTTTCGAGTCAAAGAGAACATCGCCGGTGCTACCATTGGACAAATATTTCCCCTCAATATAACTGGAGTTGCAAATAACACTGGGAAATTCCAATTTATTATTGCCAATCAACAAGATGTCACTGATGACATTGCCATAGGTAAGATGAATACATAACATTGACTCTGAATGATGTAATAGTCTGTAATAAAGTTGCTAATTGTTTATGGTATATTTTATTGCGAATTATTTGTTTCAGGAGCTGATGGGACAATTTTTGCTCAAAAACCATTAGACAGGGAAAAGAAGGACACGTATAGATTGACTGTTATAGTGGAATACTCCAAAGGTATAATTTCTGGCGCAGGTTTGTATCAAGTCACGGTACACGTTGATGACGAGAATGATAATCCTCCACTATTTGAACTACCATTGTATGAAGGAACAATTATTGAAAATGCAGCGAAAGGAACTGAAGTTAAATTAGTAAATAAGATAAAAGCTAAGGATGCAGATGTTGGAATGAATGCTATTTTTACATATACTCTGTTTGGGGAAGGGCATGACTCATTCGATGTTGATGAAGAAACCGGTATCGTTACATTTATCGGAAATAAACTCGACCGGGAAGAAAGAAGTACTTATCCATTAAGAATAGTTGCAAGAGACAAAGGTAGCTTAAACTCGGAAACAAAGTTAACAATACACGTTTCTGACGTCAATGATAATGCACCAAAGTTTGACCAGGTTGTGATTCCACTCGGAGAAAGTATAGAACTGTTAGAAAACTCAGAAATAAGTTCATTCAAAGTATACAAAGAAATAAGAAATATCACTGGAATAATTACTAACGTTGAAATTAGGCCTAAAAATAAATTTGCGGTTACCATAGACTCACCTTTATTTTTAATACCAGAAAATATAGCAGTCGGTTCAACTGTACTTAGATTAAATGCTGTGGACATGGATAGCGGGGCAAATGGACAAATTCGTTACGAGTTTATATCTGAAGTTTTTATACCACCTTATACACTTCCCGCCAGTGCTTTACAAGTCAAAAGATATTTCGTTGTTAACGAAAGATATGGAAATATTGTTGCTGCGAGGGCTTTACCTCCGGAGTCAGAATTCAGACTCAACATTTCTGCTTTAGATGGGGGACAGCTCAGCGACCATATAACAATTCGTCTATTTATAAAGGACGTAAATGACCATTTTCCAATGTTTAAAAAAGCTTGGTATAACTTTAATGTCGAAGAAGCTCAATATAGCCGTAGAGTTTTAGGCAAAGTCGACGCTTCGGACGCTGATTTCGGTCAAAATGCTAACATTACATACTACATTGAACCACCGAATCATGATCTTCCGTTTGAAATATCACCTTTGAACGGAGTATTTAGTGTCAATGGTGAATTAGATAGAGAAAAAGAAGATAAGTATGTATTGACAGTCGTAGCAATGGACAACGGTATCGAAAAGAAATTATCATCATCCGTTAGTGTTGAAGTACAAGTATTAGACGTGAATGACAATGCCCCGCAGTTCTTTGCCTATGACGAACATTTAGAATGGAAACACCCAGAAGCTGGTGAAAAACTAAATCATAATTATGAGTCTGTGAAAATGATTCCTGTGTATAGAGCGTCACTGGAAGAAAATGCACCGGTCGGTACAGTAGTCAGTAGAGTTTATGCCAATGATTCTGATTTTATAGGAAACGGTAACGGCTTGATTCTTTATAGTATCCCTCAACGAAAAAACCAACTAAATATATTTTCAATTGATTCCAAAGAAGGTATAGTGACTACTACTGCTCGGTTGGACTACGAAAGTCAATCGGCGCATAACATTACCGTTATCGCATCCGATCTTGGGTCTCCAAGTTTAAGTTCCACTGCTTTAATCACATTAACAGTGCGAGACATTTCTGACGAAATAGAAGTATCTGATAAACCGGTATTCATATCTAGATACTATGAACTCGAAATAGAGGAGAATGTTCAAACTCCTGTCGAACTTGTCACATTGAACTTAACTGAATATTATGAAAATTTTAAAATGAAATATTTCATTTATAATGAAAATGACACAGATGTAAAGCGATCTTTTGTTATCGATCCACGTAACGGAACTTTGTATTTGATCAGAAGTCCTGATAGAGAAACACGGGACGTATATGAAATAATGGTCAGAGCGGAGAGACAGAAGGTCAGCCGTGAGCTGCCGCATATGATATATCCCGTGGGAGATGATGTTTTGGAAGGCATGACTAAGTTCGACGTAAAAGTGGTCGTTAGGATAAAAGATGTTAACGATAACGCCCCGAAGTTTACTTACGGCGGACGTCCTATGGTCACAGCTATTTCGACTACTGCTCCATTTGGTTACGAAGTTATACAGTTACGGGTAAGTCTTATCTATACACAAATAAAATTCAAGTTTCTATTTGTAATATTAAACAGTATTCATAGATCACAACCATGAATTTAAATACCTAACGATTTATTTCTGTCACAAAAGGCTACGGATGCAGACATCGGTATCAATGCTGATATACGATACCAAGTTATAAATTCAGAAGGAGGCCGTTTCAGTGTAGACCCAGTAACTGGAAGAGTTAAAGTAGCTGGCTCATTTGCTAGAGACGCTGGGAGAGTAATCGGGTTTGACGTGAAAGCCACGGATAGAAGGGGCGCAGACGACGGCAGGTCATCGATCGCCAATGTGTTTGTAAGTACTAAAGTAATTAAACAAACCTATTGAAACGTTAAAAGCGTTTTTTATAACCTTGCAAATCGTTCCAGGTGTATATATTGGATGAAAACAAACAACTAGTGATAGTGGTTGCAGCTAAACCTATGGAAGTGGAAAAAGAGATACAGAATATAACACGACATCTTACTAACATGACTGGATTCGATATAAGAGTACGAAGACTGGAAACCAACAATAAAGCAGCTATGGATGGTTATGCGTGAGTGATTTAAAAATATTTTAGACGGTAACTTAAGTTTTATCGATCAGACTCACCTGAATTAATTAAATATAATTTCTTTCAGAACTGATGTGTACATCTATGCTGTAGATCCAATATCTAATGCGATTATAGATATGAACGTGTTGCAAAAGTAGGTATCAGTCTTAAATATTTGAATAGAAACGACTCTTACTGAAGTAATGATTCTTATCCCCCATTTCTAGGTCTTTGATGAAAAGAGAAGTAGCCTTGCGTCACAACTTAGCCGGCTTTAGAGTTTTAGAAGTTGGTGATACGACGATGGTGCAAGCGAGAAGTGCCCAAATGTTTAGCACGATGGAAATCAGTGTCGTCGCGCTCGGCTGCCTCGTCTTCATCGGGGCCTTTACGACCGCGATCTGTATACTGTGCGTCCGGAAAACGAAAAGGTAACTAAAATTCTTACAACCCCTAAAATCATTGTCATTAACATTAATCTGATGGAAAAATCTGCTCGAAGTTCATTTATTATTAAAATATTCTTGGAAATGAGTAACAATTTACAGTAGCACGATTTTTTCTTCCATATTTCAGACATCACCATCATCACAAAAGAAAACAAACGAACCTGTATTTCATTAAGTAAATGTCGATTGACACTTTAGTCTATGTATAGAGAAGCGTTCTAGTATTACTTATTAATTTATTTTTTAATCTAATAAAATATAAAAAGTTTTCAATCGTTTCATTGTGTCTCTTAAGCTGTAAACCTCGCTTAAATGCCGTTTTAAATATATTAACCCATTAATAGTTCGAATTTCACTATCGTATGGTATTTCTGTTGTATTTATTTAAATTAAAGCTCTAAATATTTCTATAACTCACTTCACTTCTATCTTGTCCTAACAGAAAACGTCATCAACCATACTCTCAACATCGTCTTAACGCTTTTTCTGACCATCTCTCTAAATACGGAGGCCTATTCCCATCGGGCAGTAATCAATGCCAAGAACTAAACCAGTCGTATAGTGAGGCCGATTCTTATATCGATGTCATTAATCAAAATCCTACGAAGAAGATATGCCCTCACGGCAACGCGATCGAGGAGTTCGGGAAGGCGCATCAGAAATGCATCAAAGGTCAATTCGACAACATAAACGGATCAGAATATAACCACAAACACGAAAGGATGTGTATAAAGTTTAACCAAAGACCTCCCAAAAGGTACAGTGTTTGCAGTTACTTATTATCTTCTAATAAAACTGCTTCTACATTATTTATAATCTAATTTAACATTTTTTACATCTTGTGGCCTTGGTCTTACGTTCTTGTCTAATTTTACTCTTCTACGTAAAAGCTACTTAACACTAAACAATAATCACACTAACCAACAGTACTGTTACATTTGCGATGTCACACACCGGTGATGGATTTTTGTTGGTAACCTTTAACTTAATCAATTAACCAATGAAGTGATAGAATCAAACAATCATGTCGACACTCGTGCCATCACCAACAAATCTAAAACACAAACATGAACGTAGGAAAGGACAAGACACTTCGATAACGTCAGTGAATTCCAGCGGTCAAGACTCCGGCATCGCGGATGCGGCTAAGTGCCCTTGTGGACATTCGTCACTGCACACCTCCGAGGAGAGTAGTGGGTGAGTTTTTCAATTTCACATATGGTAGAGAAAATCTTTACCTTTCTAAATGGTCAAGACTCAAACGATTTTACGTCACCATCATTAAGAACCATACTGTCTTTAATCTTTATTACTTTAACTACGTTATTTATATTTTTGTATACATTTTTTCGTTCTAAATTTCTCCAAATGAATTTCAGCAACTCTCCTTCTATGCAAGCAATTTTCTTACAAAGCGATCCATAGCTTTTAGTCTCTATGTTGTCTATGCCCACTATTAATTAAGATACGCTATCCATTTATTTAACACATGTATTTAAAATATAATAGGCATTAAAAATTGTTTTACACATTATTTGCAGATGCAGTTACGAAGATTCATTGAAATCAAATCACAAACAAGATCGTAAAGGATATCGCAATGATTCAGACTCGCGATTTGTTCGGCGGGCTTCATTCGGCCACCAGCCTCTCGACATCCGAAGGTACAATGGTCGACGGCAATCGTTCTCCGAAAATCTACAGCGACACTTTCCGTCAGTCGAAAGAATCGGATCTGGTACAAGAATTACGAGGCAAGCTTCCACACCGAACGTGAACGCCGCGCCATCGTACTTCCTCAACGGCAAGAAGAATAATTATCGAAGAAAAGAAGTGATGAATGAACCGATGATCGATTACGATCACAGTGAGAACGAAGATCATTTCGATACAAGACTCAACAGGAAACTGAGCAGCAGTCGGAAGGTGGGTAGTTTCGTTGACGTGAGCGGACAGCCAGCTATGTTCGTCGCCACTCCGGTCGCTGCCGAGCTAATGAGAAGACAAGGAAGCGAACGATTAATGTTCGCGAGACCATTATGAGAACTAGGAGCGTCAAGACGACGTTAAAACGAGCTTTAAATTGTTGTGATGGAGTTAGTAATTGTAAACTTTGTACATTCCTTTAGACGCCTGTAAATTCTGCTTCTTAGTGTAAGTTAATAGTAGGTGCCATTGCGGAGAATTGTTTAACGTACCACCTTTGTAGGATAAACGTGTAATATTTAAATTGTAAATAATTTCTAAATAAATTTTATCTGATTTAATATTTCATTTTAATAAGATATTTATATTAGCCGTTGTGGTCTAGCTATTTGTTCGTATTGTTCCCGGACGTTACCCTTTGACATTAAGCGACCAAAAAACCTAATAGAAACATGTCAACAGACAAATAGACGATCCACTCGTGTGTACAAAATGTCCTTTTATTCATCGCATCGTTTCCAATAACATGATAGCAAAACAAACTAGACAAATGGGGGCTCGGATACGTTATGGAACCCGCAAATAACCGTACGAGATATTCACCATATGCGGGTATTTGGGACAGGAAAACGTGGACATAATACATATTGCAATTGAAATCTTTTTCTGAAATTTCGTCAGGCGCGTATGAGACTTACTTGATGGTAAGTCAACTAGGCGCCAGTATCTCATAAAAGTAAATATTTTTATATTTATTTTCTTGTAAATTTCATTGATGTTTGTAGTCAAATGAAACCACTGAACTAATTCATTACTTTTAAATTTCCTCAAGTGGTGGTAATGTACTATCAGTACCCTCAAAACCCGATACGAAAACACTTGTCAAGCGCTCGTAAGTCAGTTACTAGTTACAAATGACTCCCACGCCTTCAGGAGTCGACGAACGGACAACTTACAATTTATTTTGGATACTCCTTATGCGTTTAATAGGATATTCTTTTCTTATATAATACTTTTACAAATAACGCTTGAAGTTATTAACGAGCGACACCGGCAATATCCGGCAGAAAAATAATCCAAATAAATATATTATCGTAAATTTGTTAAAACGGTTTATGAAATTATTACTTACAAGATCAATTGTTTGTTCTGTAGATAATGCACAATAATCGTAAGAAAACATACTATTTTATTTTAAAAAATATATAGAAATATGCAAAAAATATGGAATAAATTTTGTTAAGAAGATCGTTGGCTTAAAGGAAAGTGATCGTTATCGAAGGGCTGAGGGTTTGAATTCAATCAGTTCATAGATGGTTATTTCGGTGCCAATCATTAAATTTACGAATACTCCTGATAAAATTCAAGAATAAAATCCCGAACAAGATTTCCGTGCAGTGACAAAAAATATTTCTCTTAAGACCGTAAAATCGCTATAAACCTAAAAAAGCTCATAAATTAACGACTGGGTGGGCATTATCGTCCATTAATTTTTACCGTCTGTTTATGGGCAGTTAATGACATTACCACTTAATAAAATATTAATATTGGTGCGGCTTTACTTTGTGTGCACATCGAAGCTGAATATGTACGAGCAGACATATTTGTGTATCCGTTTATCGTCTTTAGTGAGTCAGTTTTGTGTGCTTCGTCGAATCTATTCAGATTTATTTTTATTTTTATTTCCTTACAGAATCTTCTTGTATAGTTTCAGCTTAGTAATTTAGCAAGTTAAGTTGAAAGTATGCAAAAATGTGTAACTTAGATAAAGAATCTGTCGTCGAATTCAATCACGGGCGAACTTTAAACATTTGGTTGTAAAAGTTTGCAATGGAAACAGCAGGAGCTCAATCGTAAGTTATCTAAAGCCGCAAACACATCGGAAACAAGATGTCTGCTACCGATCTTAACATATACGGTACGATGAACTTGGGAAAACTTTTACGTGCAATGGAATTTAGGAAAAATATGGTTTTGGATATTTTCAATTATGAAAAACCTTTTAATAGATATGCTAAAAAAATATTGTTCCGTTTAAAATTTAATGAATTTTGATGAGAAATACAATGCTTCGTGTTTAAAAACGATACTTCTAGAAGGTAAATGGTGCAGTTTCTTCTAAAACATCTATAATTAAAATCTGAAAATGGCCAGGTTGAATCCAAGAAACACTCTTAGCGTTGGATGTGGCTTTTAGTTACCACCAAATAATGATCGCTAACGTCTGTCAAGAAAAAGTAACGAGTCTCTCGAACGGTGTTGAAATGCTTCGATTTCCTTTCTATATCGGCTGTCGACACATTCTCCGATTTAGGTTTCATACGAAATGAGACACCTACAACCTACTATAAGACTGATCGATATAGTGTTTCTCTATACATTTTGAATCCATAAATTTATTTATTCAAAATGTCACTTTTAACACTGCCTTAGACAGTAAATGAACAGATTTTGGACTACATTAAGTTCAATTTTATATTACGATAATAAATATAAATAAAAGTATATTCTTATGATATACAAAAAAAGATAAAAAGTATCGTATGTCTGTCTCGTAGTCCTAAAATACCTCCACTCCAATTTTCAACCAAATCAGTTCAGCCGTCCTTGAGTTAGAGTGTAACTAACACAATTTTCTTTTATATATTTAGTTCTGTTCCGGCTGATCTCTCAAACGGATGGGTCGATTTTGATGGATTTCAAGTAGCAAATAAGTTAAGTTTAGTTTTAATATCGGCTGACGTTGTTTCAGCACAATTATAGATGCAATCTAAATAATTAAAGTATACAAGGAAAATAGTTCCACTACCCCAGCCTTTTCCAAGAGTTTCTCGATAGAAATTAGAAGATTTGGATCCACAATGAGTGGTTAGGATCAATACCATTAATATTTAGATAAGATTTGATTTTCGAGTCAAATAGAAAATATCACTTCGGATCTGCGTGGGAGGACGGGTCAATGACTGATAACTAAGTTGTACTTAGCTTTCCTACGAGATTTAATAAATCCTGGCGCTAATCTTATATTAGGAAGTGCTTAAAATTATCATAAATTATATATTATTTTGCTTTTGAACCTTTTGGCCGTTGAACTTTTATAAACTGCCGACAGGTCTCGTATGTACAAAAATATAGAATTACTTTAATTATATTCAGAAAATAATGAGTAGAAAATAACGGTTTGGTTCTAAACATCATTTTTATTACTAACAAGCATTTAAATGAGGCTTTGCTCTCGAGTCTATAGTCCTTTCTATATACCAAAAATCGTCACAATCAGTTTATAAGGACCAATGTACTTGGAACTGTGCGGAGCTCTGAGAATTCTTTTCTTTCCCTATAAATAATCTATTGCAATGTGAGTAGTATTTATTGATAATTTATTTCGAATTAGATCGGAAAGGACCTCAGCACGAGCAAATCGCTGTCTTTATTTGTTTAAAATTTAATCAGGGACAGATCCGGTGTTTTCATTCAGGGCGGCTCCTGGTGCCTGCTAACAAATATTGACAAGTCCTGAGGACTTAACACCCAAGTGCCGAGTCAACGTCCTCGCCGGGGACCTTTCACATTAGACGTACCGGTCTTTCGGACCCAAGAAACTAACGTCGTGCCACATTATACAGAGAAATATACATACATATGGTAAATCAGTGAAAATCATGTTAATTTAATAATAATATGATGAAATAATAGTAGCGATTGATAAATTTTAAAAATTTGAAGACAGACGAAACAAGCCTCCAACAGCCGAACTAACAAATCTTAAAACTATCTAGGTCTAACTGAATTCGCTTTCTGGTCGAGCAGGTTGTATTGAATGACAATTTCGACAAAGGATAGGAGAGCTTATAACATAAGACCTTGCCAAGAACCACTTAGTCTAACCTAAACATTAAGTAAGGTTAGAGTAACAGATTTTTGTTACCCGTGCAATGTGAGTGTACCTCCGAGGTGAACAATAATTGAAGTAATGTATTAGTACGCATCTCATTAATAGAGAACGATGTGAGGCGTGATAAGGCGATGGGGGGCAGGGGGGGCACCGGCCGGAGCCAATTGAAATCTCAATTTCCGCTCCAACTTCCAACTAATTAATGATAGGAGATTCTCGTGTAACTTGACGGGGATTTTTGTGTGTGATTTGGAACTTTGGGTCGCTATGGTGTTTGCATGGAGTTAATAAGTGTGTATCTGATCGCTTTTCTATGTTTCACGAGCTGGC
>JAOSYY010000014.1:4435069-4445323 GCA_025727935.1 Hebomoia glaucippe | reverse complement strand
GTCCCTTCATCAAAGGTGTCATTAGTATTATCACCCGTCTTCGTTTTCGGGAGCAGTCCCCAAACACCTTGTATATTTAATAAATAAAATTGTAATTTATGTTTATAGGTACTACCAAAATAACTGTTTTAAATACAAATGTCTGTCAGTTTTAGTTAGATAAAATTTTTCGTCTATGTTCCAGTTAATCTGAAACGGCTGGACCATTATTGATGGGGCCTTCGTTACAGATTATTATTTACTAGTCAATTAATAAATATGTTGATATTACGATTTCCTCGTTGTATTATTTATAATTCAGCATTTTATTAGTTACGGACTCAATTATCTAAAATTAATCTGAATTTATTGCTAACATATAAACATAGAAAGTTTGAGTAAAGAAATTCTCCATAATTACAAAATCAGTACCCTTGAACCGCTGCGACCTTGAGCGTTCACACTTGACAGCTGTCAAAGTGACAGCGCCGGCTGACAGCTGTCACTCACAAGCGAGATGGCGTGTGATTAATTAGAGGCCAATTAACTGATTTAACGGTCTTTAATCTTGTTTATGGTAAGTTGATCTAACAATAGTCTGATAACTAGTCGAAATGGATAGTTTTAAATGAATATTTCTGATATTTACTTTGATAAACTATGGATTAACAAATCAGTTACTTTTGCAGTAAAACCTCCTTGATTTAAATTTTTATTTGTCTTATTACATTTTTGATGAAGGGATGGAAAGAAATCTGTACTAACTAAAAAAAGACATAGTTTTAACACTTTTTATTAGCATTATTTATGCTCCATCTTGTGAGTGCAGCTAAATTAAACGATAGTTTCGTAAAAAATACTTTACTTTACTAAAAGAAAAGAACCAGCAATGAAGCATAATAACAAAAACATCTGGTCTAACATGATGGAGCGAGATAACGCTAATAAAACGTTTTAAAACTATGATTTTTTTAGTCAGATTCAAATTTTATTCCGTCCCTTCATCAAAGGTGTCATTAGTACTATCACCCGTCTTCGTTTTCCGGAGCAGTCCCCAAACACTATGTATATAGAATATTTATGAATAAACTTGATTTATTTATTATAATACTCTATAAAATATAACTTTTTATCCGATCACAAATCAAACATCGACAAATCTTCAGAAATTATCAAAGTATAGAAAAATATCGACCTTTCAAATTAAAAGACATCATCAAAATCAGTTCATTCGATTAGGAGCTACCTTGCCAGAAAACACGTTAAACTTAGCTCCTAACTTTTTTAATTAATAATTATTGAATAATATATAACCTCATTTGTTAATTAAACTATAATTTAAACTAAATGAACGTTACACTGCATTGCTGGAAATGTTTTCCATTTCAACTACGTTAGGGGAAAATAATAAGAAAATATTTTGGAATTTTGAATGCTTCACATTAAAAATTACTTACCTTCCCACGACAAAAGTACGGTAATTAATTAATTATGTGTGTCTTATGACGCCCCGAAACACACCGACGGAGATACCAGAGATAAGAAGCGTAAATGTTTGTCTATTGATTCCTCCAAAACAATCATAGATAATGTAATGCCACCGTGCGTGCTCTCACTAAAACCTTACGAACATGTTCGCGTTTTACTAAATCTATACATATAAATAAAACAGAACTGTCTGTTTGATACATCAAAACTTTTTAGATTTAACCAATGAAGGACGGAAAAGTTGATACAGTAATTTAGTATACAATTTTTCAACTGCAAAAGTCTACGAGTTTAATTACGTTGAAAAAATTATATTAAAGGGATTACGATATTTTGAAAAAAATATTATATAAGATGTTTGAGGACTGCTCCCGAAAACGATGAAGGATGATAGTACTAATGACACCTCTGATGAAGGGATGGAAAATAATCGATCCTGACTAAAAAAAGACATATTTCTAACACTTTTTATTAGCATTATTTATGCTCTATCTTGTAAGTGCAGCTAAATGAAACGATAGTTTTAGATACATTACTTTACTAAAAAAGAACCAGCAATGAAGCATGATAACAAAAACATCTGGTCTAACATGATGGAGCGAGATAACGCTAATAAAACGTTTTAAAAATATGATTTTTTTAGTCAGATTCAAATTTTATTCCGTCCCTTCATCAAAGGTGTCATTAGTACTATCACCTGTCTTCGTTTTCGGGAGCAGTCCGCAAACACCCTGTACTGTACTTATGCCAGAAATATATTTTATTAATTTTTGTCTGCATATAACTGAAAGGGCTGGACCATTTTCAATGCAATTTTTAAAGGTGAATAAAAGTGATTATTTTAATTGTTATGAGTTCTATACTACGAAAACCTAAGTTTTGTTTAATTAAAGAAAGTATAGCTATTTTCAAAAGATATTACCTATGTATGGCTAAAATACCGCGACATCATGTGAGTTTTAAACGTACAAATTATTAAGCCAGGACACAATGTGGGCCTTAGTTCTCAAAAAGTGTTTAGGCCCCGGGGGACCGTCCCGTGGGTCCATCTATCTTCCGCTGACACGGGACAAACTTGCGACATGCAAGATCTCACGGGATCCAGCGATATTATCTTAACTGCAAAATTTTCCACTATTCGGATTTATTCAGACATCCTTATTGTGAACGTGAAAACAAGTAGTTATGACAAATTTTTATTTTCAAAATGTTTTATCTAAATATACGATTCAAGGGTTGTACTATCAAATATTAATAAAAATCATGTAGTGTGCGCATTTCGATTTCAGTCTAATAATTTCCGAATAAAAAATAAATAGGGCCTTAAGGTTGGCAACGCTAGATCTACTGATCTTGGAGGTGTCCATGGGCGATTGGAATCGCTTAATATAAACAACATCCGGTTAGTTTTAATAGGCACCGAGCTAAAAACGCGACGTGCCCCAAAAAAAAAAAACAAAAATTAATATAAACGAACTGTACGCTCGTACGTAAAATTTTTGTCTAAATAATAAATTAGAGATGGACCGCCCATAACACTTTGGGCGTTGAAAATAGATGTCCGATTCTCAGTACTACTATGCATATAAAATTTCACGAAAATCAGTCGATCCCTTTCGGAGGAAGGAGCGAACATTGACACGAGAATTTTATACATTAGACAATAGTTCCTTAGTAAATCGCAATTACTTTCCCACAGAAACAAAACAAAGCCACTTAAAGCCCGCCTCAGACTATCGCCCTCCAACTTCTCGTTATAATCTAGACAAAATTATCATATAACTAAGACAGGATGACAGCCAACGTCTTCATACAAAAACGAGTAACCATTAAAATCGTTCACGACATTCGATTTTGAACCTTATTCACCAGCAACAAAGTCACAATTCTTATAACACGGCCAGGATTAATTTGAAAAGAAAATTATAAAGCTTTTATTACGATTAAAACGGAGCATATTTCATAATCTCCACGTTTTTGTCTTATAAAATGCCTTACTGCGTTTATTTGCCGTTCGATATTCGACTTTATTGCGACGTGTTTAAGTCGTTTTTTCAATAGACGCTTTAAAAAAGGGTTATTTGTTCTTGAAATGGTATCATTGTATTGTGACATTGTTTGATTAACGTACCAACAACGTGTTATCGCCAAGTATTTTTGAATTCTTTTAATGTCGCTCCGGTAATGCGTGCTCATTATCGAGTTACGTTAAAACATTTTGATAAATATTTGGGAATATTAAAATTCTATAAAGGTTATATGGCGAGGACGGTTGTGTTTTAGTTAACAATCAGGAAAATTAAGATCTAAGATTAAGTTTGTGTTCGCAGACGGAAAAGCCGTGAAGTGCTGTGCGCGTTTCAGTCTATGAATTTCCGAATACCGGAAATACAATAAGTATCGCTAGGTATCGGTATCAATAAGCTCGTTTGCCTTCCTGGCGTTTTAAATAAAAGTAGAAACGAAAAACCACCGTTCATAGATGGAAAAGTCGTGAAGTGCTATGCGCGTTTCGATTTCAGGCTATGAATTTCCGTATACCGGAAATAAAAATAAAACCTTAAGGTTGGCAAAGCGTCTTCTAGATCTACTGATCTTGGAGATGTCCATGGGCGACAGAAATCGCTTAATAAGTGAACTGTATTCTCGTTTGCCTTTCTATCGCATAAAAAAACTTAAAGTTCGGAAAAGGAAAGCGTTTACTATAAGCTCTATTAGTAAAAAGGTTATCTTTAAAGTACTATTTATATAGATCAATTCGAAAATTTAACTGATTTTATTATTGTCTTTAAAATATAGAACATTTCTTATCCTTCGTGTATGTTAATATATAATTTTAAACAAGATTTACATACAAAGAATAAGTATCTAACATTGTCAAACATCCGGTTAGTTTTAATAACCACCTGGCTAAAACGCGAAGTCCCAAAAAAAAAAATAACATTGCCAGTTAATTAAAATTAAAAAAAAAATACTTTGGTTAAACAGGTTACTGAATAGATTTGACAAAGAATAACGTGTTGCAAGGAATTCTATTAGCACTATTTACGCTCCATCTTGTAAGTACAGCTAAATGAAACGATAGTTTCATAAAAAATACATTACTTTACTAGAAAAAATAATAAAAACAGCTGGACTGACATGATGGAGCGAAATAACGTCAATAAAACGTTTTAAAAATATGATTTTTTTTAGTCAGAATCGAATTCTATTCCGTCCCTTCATCAAAGGTGTCATTAGTACTATCACCCGTCTTCGTTTTCGGGAGCAGTCCCCAAACAGCCTGTATAGAAAACATAATAATTTCCAAACTTTGAAATATACCAAAAAACGAAGATACACAAAAACAAAGATTGTTTAAATTTTATAATCGGATTAAATTCGTTCCTAACTGCAATGATTAGTAAAAATGGCGGTCATAATTAAAATATCGGAAGAATGTTTAGTCTTCTTTAACAATTGGTCATGAAAACAGCCACTGAACTTCGAGAAAATCGAACAGGAAGCAAGGAAAGAGACGGTCGTTATAAGAGAGAGTGAGATGCAAAGTGCTCTGTCGACTCCGAGATAATGTCTGTATGTTTTTATCTAAAACCAAGAGGTAATTATGGTGCATTACTTAGTTTTGCCTGCGGTTTCTCTGTATAGCTGGCTTGGTCAGCCATTGTTAACAAAAAACTTATGAACTTACTAAGTCCACACCCTTATAGTTGATAACAACTTAGCCATTTGTTATAAACGATTATCCTGATAATTTTAAGTAAAACCATACGCAATAAGACGTTTGTTTCAAAGTATACGCCTCCCTCAGACCCTTTAACAGATTGTAGCGAAAAAATAGCGAATCTCATTACGATTTATTCAGCTTTTTAGACGTGAGAAGTAAACTTACTTTGGAATTTATACATTGGCTAATAATTGATAATTAAATGCTTTTAGAGTTAAATCCGAAAAGGTTGTATTCTCTGATTTAAATTTTAAACTTTATCAAACCTTATTTTGGACCTAATTAAGTTAAGATTTTGGCCTGTGTATAGTATTTTAATAATAAAAAATCCTAAACAGCCTTCTTACTATACATGTAACTTTAATAACTTTAGTGATTCATTAAAGGGAATAGAGGTCTTAGTTTCAAAACACTAAGACTGAAATATACTTCAAGAGCATTTAAAAGGCCAGATACAGAAACGTGAGTGGATTATTAAAACATTATTGATGGTAGAACGGCGAAAGTTTAAGGCGGTTTGTAAAAACTAATTTATTTTTTACAAACCACCGGCCGAATGAAACGATTCTCAGACCGCCCGATATGTTCGAAAAATTTCATAAAAATCGGTCCAGCAGTTTCGAAGGCGCAAACGAACAGCGCGACACAATAATTTTCTATATTAGTTATCATATAAAGTTTATTTATTGTTTTATCTAATATACCTAAATCGATGGAGTGATATGACTTATCTTGCCAATTTAAAAAATCATTTTCAATTTTACACTATTCTAGTAATTAATAATTATATACTGAGATAATTTCTTCTATATGAAATTTTATAATCTGTGACTTATAATATTCTCAAAATGCAATTTACCAACGGCGCTTTATGAAGAACGCAGCTCAAAATTAGCTGGACACATTGAAAGTTGACAAAAATGTCAGGATATGAATCTATCATGTTCCAGTAGTCCTTTGTGACATAATCTATCATTTAAATTGCGGAGCATTCAATCAGCGCCGGTGAGATTCGATCCGTCCCGCACAACGAAGTTACATAGCATCTGCCACCGTGTACAAACTGGAAACAGCATTTCACACCTTCCATCGATATAAGTCAAATAAATTGAACTATTTCCACCGAACTGTCAGCCGGACCATTCACTGCGGGGTAAATAAAAGACACGCTCCCAGCCTCCCAGATTCGCAACTATTATCTCGCTCTAACCAATCCAAGATGGAGAGACGCGGCGCGCGCCCCGACTGGCTCGCCGAGCCCCTCGGGCGCCGCCCACCGCCGCGCCCCGCCCGCCTCACGCGAGCACCCGTCGAATACCCACAGTGGCCGGCCGTCAACGTCACAAATATAACGCGGAGAACGTTACGAACGACGCCGCGAACGCCGAACGCGTCTTGAAAAATCACGTTTCTTATCCGCTTATCGCGTTGTTGCATCACTGGTTCTCGCCGTCCCTTTCGCCAGCCGCCCGCCCGTGCGCCAGACGGAGACGGCAGAGCCTCTCCGGCGCGGCCGACGTCCGCCGCGTTCAGTGTACGTTTCACCTGACGTGCGAGCGGCCGAGTGCGCGATAGTGATGTGTGTGTCGTAAGCCTCAACGACAACAAACATGATGACTATGGACGTCGGGATGTACAACAACCAGAATGGGTACAACGCCGAGTACTACCAGCAGGGGTACCCGCCCCCGTACGAGGGCTACCACGAGGGCTACTACGAGCCCACGCACTACTACGAGCCCATGGTGCACGGGCAGCCCGCCCACGAGCCCGCGCCCGTCATCAGCACCGACACGGGCCTCTGCTACACGAACTTGGACTACGGCGAACTGCCGCAGAACTATCCCATGCAACCGTTGCCTCATCCGGACGCCTTCAAGCACAGAGAGGACGCGCCGAGGCCGGAGGAGATGCTGCACGAGCACAAAATAGACAACCACTACTTGGAGACGAAATACAACATGCACTTTGTGGACGACTCGGTCCAGTATAGCCACGGGTCGCCGCTGCCGTGCGGGGAGTTCGACGTCTCGTACGTCCCGAAGGAGGAGTTCGGGGGGTTGAGGGAGTTCCCGCGGGAGGGCGACATGCAGCATCACGTCACCCACCAGGCGCACCCCCAGCACGCCGTGCCCACCTACAAGTGGATGCAGGTCAAAAGGAACGTTCCCAAGCCGACCGGTAACTATTTTCTTGTCCAAATCACCTCGAGCACTCGATACTTCAGAGTATTTACACGATATTGGAAATTCCTGACGTCAACGACATCATAAATATATAAAAATAAATCTCGAGAATCTGTGCATTAGAATCTTATCGAAATAACTCAAGATTACTTATTGGTTTATCTGTGTTTGACACTTAACACGAGGTGCACACATTTTCAATTCGCAACTTGACTTTTGAGAAGGAAAATTCGCATTTCAATATTATCCATCTATCTGAACCGTGTACAGGATGTTTGGGGATTGCTCGCGACAACGAACGTGATAGTACTAATGACACTTTTGATGACGGGACGGAAAAAAATCGAGCCTGACTAAAAAATTACATATTTTAAAACGTTTCATTAGCGTTATTTAGTTCCACCACATTAGTCCAGCTGTTTTTGTTATCATACTTCATTGCTGGTTCTTTTTTTTAGTAAAGTAATGTATTTTTTATGAAACTGTTTCATTTTGCTGTACTTACAATACAAAATATGTCTTTTTTTTAGTCAGGATCGATTTTTCCGTCCCTTCATCAACGGTGTTATTAGTACTATCACCCGTATTAGTTTTCGGGAGCAGTTCCCAAACACCCTGTATGTCCAGAAATTATCAAATGAATGCTCAGCCACATATTTTTTTAATATATAAAAAAAACGGATTTTACTTAGCTTTTTGAAATTCAAGAAATTTTCCTTTATAAAGAAACCTAATTATTTTTCTGAATTAACTAAAATTAGTTTTGATGTCATTATTTGCCAGTAAAAAATATCATGAGAAGTTCAAATAACTAATTAATTAATTTCCATCGTTTTACATTTAATTTAAACCCTTCACATTTTTTACAATTATTTTTTTGTTAAATCTTATCTACTATATAAAATTCTCGTGTCACGGTGTTTGTAATTCTACTCCTCCGAAACGGCTCGAATGATTTTCGTGAAATTTTATAAGCATATTCAGTATAACATCTAATTTTCGTCCCCAAAATGGTCTACCCCTAAACTTTTGTTTTTTTTTTATTTTTTGGACAACGTTTTTTCTTTTTATTTTTTTATGATACAGCGTTTAAACTACAAACACAAAATTTTCACACCTCTTTTTTAATCGCAAATTTTTGTGGCAAAACGACGTTTGCTGGGTGAGCTAGTTTTATTATATTTTAAAGAAACCATTATTACGCATCTCTTTATATATATCAAATATCAAAATATTTTGTATTGCCTTCGAAATAATAGTTTGAGTCGTTGATGTTAAGATGTGTTTAAAATTTAATTAAGCAGCTCACTTTTCATATCCGAATATCCGTAAGAAAATTAAAAAAGATCCAGTCTACACACTATATAAGCTTTTATTAAATCTCTAACTAAACTCAGTATACCATTTTTTTATTTTTGTCTGCCTGTTTGTTTGTTTGTTCCGGTGGAATTCTGAAAAGACTGGACCAAATTCGACGGCCAACACTGTTAAACAACCGTCTAACTAAACTCGGATAGATCTCGAAATATTTTTTTTTCATAATTTTTGTCTGCCTGTTTGTTTGTGTGTTCCGGTGGTATTCTGAAAAGACTGGACCAAATTCGACGACGCTCACTGGCAGTGATGAAAAACGTAACTTTGGCTAATTTTATTAATAAAAATTATCTATTGTGCGTAAATAAAGTCGCGGGCACAACTAGTTATATGATAATACGAAAATAGTCTCTATATAATTTTGATAATTAAAATAACAGCGTAATAAATCTTTTTATATATTTTATCACTGTAATGTCACATTCAGTAATAAAAATTACACCTAACTGGGTTATTTCGTAGAATGCTTTTGAGTCATTAAATCCGCTATTACGAACAATCATCTATGACACAGAATTGTGTCTGCCGAGTACTGTGCGGTCTTTTATTAATTCGATCTTATATAAAACAGTTTTTTAACAAATTATCTATTTACTTACAATACTTTACGCGCCGCGTTTCTCGCGATCGTGTCGATTTTGTAAATCCAATTACTAGTTTGTCAATCATTTTAGGTGAATTCTTTAAACGTACAGACACACGGTTTGTACTGATTTATATATAGATAAAAACTTAGCAATTAAGCACTACAAATACTTATCGGAAACTTAAATATTTTAGAAATAAACGTAATTCATATCTATCAACATTACAAGTTAAAACTCAACTTTAAGTTTAAAAAAAATACTCGTAAGACAAGTTAGATGAAGCCTTAATTAGAGCTTAACTGAACCAAAACTAAGCGACAATTAGTTTTAAAAATCTCTTAATTAGAATCTAATTAATTTTTGACAGCTTATATCAACTACTGGTTTAAATTTCGTGACTGTTTGCGGAAGTTGGCTGATAAAACGATATTTTTAACTATACGCGCCTTGCGGTTTCACCTGCGTTAAATTAATACGATATGATAGAATGATTAACCTAGATAACTCCTATGAAGTTCCCGACAAGTGACAACCTAGTTAAAATACACACGCAAATTTTTTATAAACTGTATATAATTTTTGGTAATACAAACATACATTTCTATTTTATTAATGTATATAGATGAAAATAATTTTAATATCTAACATCACTTAATATAGTCTTTACTATTATTTAAAATTAGTATTATACTTTTAAATTTTTTTTAAGATATATTAGAGCTTCTTAAGGATTCATATAATTGGCTTAATCTTAATATATATAAATCACGTGTCACGATGTTTGTCCGGGACGAACTCCGAAACTACTTAACCGTTTTTAATGTTTTTTTCTTTAAAATGAGTGCTATGCTCCAACTTAAGAGATAGTTTATTTATCAATTTATAGTCGCAATATTATTTTATTGTGAATTAT
>JAOSYY010000014.1:4369842-4383919 GCA_025727935.1 Hebomoia glaucippe | reverse complement strand
TTATGAATACTAATAATGCTTACTAATTACAATTTAATATAACAAAAACCTTTGCCACAGCGACGCGTGGCCGGGTCGTCTAGTTGTTATATATTGTATTCCTCGCATATATTTAATTGCTCTATTAGGTTTTTTTTTAAATTGATATAAAAATAAAATACAAAAACTTGGCCCAAGCTACCGATGGTTAGGGCCGCAGAGAAAGAAACTTACTGACAATACGCGCTGAGTCCAGGAGTACTGGCTTTTGCACCTGTCCTTTGATCCAACCATCTAGCGAGAGACTTGGATGTTGGTCAAGACTCTGAGACCGTTCAAACTAACTACTATAGCGACAAAGATCGTCGAATCCACGTCCCATAAAGCGGTTATCTCGTGAGCCAAATTCAAGCATTTATTATATTTATTGTTATATAATTATATAATGTAACTAGATGACCTGGCCACGCGTCGCTGTGGCTAAGGTTTTTGTTAAATTAAACTCTTAACACAGCGCCATCTATTGAAAACCTACTCGATTACGTCAACGGATATTGTCATCTGTCAGAATCGTTTGGAGCTAAAGGATAATTTCGACTCTCAAATATACAAATTAAATAATATTGCGACTATAAATTGATAAATAAACTATCCTATCTCTTAAGTTGGAGCATAGCACACATTTTAAAGAGAAAAACGTTAAAAACGGTTCACTAGTTTCCGAGTTCAGCCCGGACAAACATCGTGACAGGAGATTTATACATATTAAGATAATATAGTATTTAATTTTTAAGATACAAAGTAATCTTCGTTGGTACAGCAGTGTTTTTATTACCTAACGCTCATTTGTCTTCCTATTTTGTAATAACAAAAGGTATGTTGAAAAGGATGATAATAAATATGAGATGTGTGAAATTCCAGAGCGGAAGGCGGCGCGATACGCGCGAGGCCCGCGAGCCACGGGAGGGGCGCGAGGCGCGGCGGCAGACCGACGATGAGGCTTCGCCGCCCGAGAGCCAAGACGTGTCCAGCGCCGACAGAGGTAACTAACCATACAACATACATACACCTTTAGAAAAGAACGATTGGCTCGTTTCGGCTTTCTAGAGCACTATCTCTGTCGCACACTTATCTATTGGTTTGTCGTTTCAAAACATTAATCTAGAGTTGTTGAAACTGCTATAAGTGTTACGTATTTACTCAATCGGTAAATAAAAAAATTGAGGTCTCTGTAGTCTAGCGGTTGAGTAAAGCAACCGATGCCAGGGCACCGGGTTCGAGTCCCGGTCGGTTAAAATTTGTAATTTGCGTTCTGCCTGTGGCCGGGGACGAGTGTCAAAAACACAGACATTTCGAGTAAAAATGTGGTGGGAGGAACTCCTAATAATTTATAACCGTTCATAGATGGAAATGTCGTGAAGTGCTACGTGCGTTTCGATTTCAGTCTGTGAGTTTCCGAATACTCGAAATAAAAATAAGGCTTTAAAGTTGTTACGCGTCTTCTAGATCCACTGATCTAGAAAGCGTCTAAGAGCGACAGAAATCGCTTAATATAAGTTAATTGTATGCTCGTTTGCCTTCCTATTGCATAAAAAAGAGCAAATGAACAAGAAACATATTTTTCTAAAATTTAAAAACAATTTATTTAATAGTACATAAAATCCTATATGTTTTAATTAGTATATACCGCCTCTACGAAGCCGAAATTAAAAACATACAAAAACTTATACTCATGCTTGTATATCAAAATTAATGTCTTTAAAAACTGCGCAAGAAGTTTTAGAGTTAAAACAATTGTAGCTTTTGCACTAAGAAGCTTCCCCTTTGATAAAGTTCAAAGGTGTTAGGTTCGTTTTGCCAAGAACTTACGATTTTATTTTAAAATGTTTTTGGGACAATCTGAAAATATTACATATACTACGAACGATGTAGTGAATTAAATATTATATTTTTAATCGTTACGAGCGTGAATGAATGGATTTGAATCTGTCAGTTTTCGATTTTGAATTACAAAGTGTTTTACGATTACTTTGATTAGTTTCAAAGAGTTCTTTTTACTAAATCTAAAATTGACACGTTACAGTTGTATGGCATGATGTTAAAAGTTACGAAGCGTAGAAGTGGGTAGATTAATTGGTTCTATTTGCATGTATGCATGTAAAAAATAGATTATATTGTCGATATGTAGGGTAGTTTAATTAGTGTATAAATTTTGACATATCTCTATGGTTTATGGTTTAGACATAGATAATGGTTTTTTTGGTTCAGTTACAGTCAGTAAGTTCATATTATTGAAAGTCTGGAAGCATCGCTGAGAATTTTCATTTTTGAGACTAATAAATTCTAAATTATTGCAAGATTTGAAAAAGAATACCTATATTATGATACCTACTAAACTGTTTGTTACATCTATAGGGTGTTACTTTCTCTCAGTCTTTTTAATAACTGACTAGCTATGCCCTTACACGAGGATAATGATCAAAAGTAGCCACATAACATCAGCTGTCTGCCATCGAAAATGGTCGAGCCGTGTCGCATATTAACAGACATACAGACAAAAATTGTGTTTCTGTTTGATCTATCGTATATTATAATTTCATATTGTGCGTTTAGATAATACTTGTCTTAATTCAATTTAATTTAGAAGTATTCGATCATAGGTTCCCAACAGGAGAACCACGGCTTAATGGTTGTTTCAATTTATCGTTGGTTCAAAACTAAAATAGACAAATGAATTTGTTATGTTAAAGTTTGGGGACCTATGGTTATAGATTGTATGGGCGAGTAGTGAGTAGTGAGTAGCGTGTAGTGTGTGAGTGGTAGCGTAGTGCGTTAGTGGTGACGTGTGGTGGTGTGGCGCAGAGTCGGTGACGTCGGAGGAGGCACCAGCGCAGGCCGACGCGCCGCCCGCCGCCCGCCGGAGGCGCCGCAAGCAAGGTACTCGCGAACCAATCGCTGGCCGGCCTTCACTTGGATTCGGGGAAATTTGAGCCACTCAATTATAATCTAACATGCTAAATTAAAATTCAATTATTAATTAATGTAACGCTTGTATTAAAATATTGCAAAGAGTAAAGTTCGCGTTTTTCTCAAAATCGACGTAACTCAAAGATCGTAAACATATCATAGTATACAGGTTGTTTGAGGACTGCTCCCGAAGGCGAAAGCTTTAGATAGAAGTTATCTATTATTTAGCTGTACAAATATGATGGAGCGTAAATAACTCTAAAAAAACGTTTTAAAAATATGACTTTTTTTATAGTCGCGATCGAATTTTTTCCGTCCCATCATCAAAGGTGTCATAACTGCTATCACCAGTTTTTGTCTTCGGGAGCAGTCCTCGAACGCTCTGTATATTAAAATTCGGATTAAACTGTAATTTATTACAAAATATTGCTGTGCATATTGAATAAAGACTTTTGCTGGACGTTTGAGTGGTTAAAGTTTTTCTTGTAGGCTAGTTTCTAGATATTTATAAAGCCTATCCAGTATATGTATTGGGGATTGGTGTTAATAAGTTAATAATACACACACAATCGCAAATTTGTTACCTCGTTTAGTCAATTGTACACTTGAGACAGAGTTGAGACAATGAAATTGGCAGTAAAATAAAAATCATTCTCTCTTAGCTCAAAGAAACATATCTGATTAGTTTTCTTGCTTACAATTTGAAGCTTAAAAACTTACGCGATCACTCGTTCATAAAATACTTTAAAAAACACTTTTTTTTTTGACCCCATCACATAATATTTGTAACATCACATTAATGTATTAAAATGTGCATTTGCTATTAAATTTCAGACATTAATTTCATTCAAATATAAAACCTCTGCAAAGTGTAGGCTTAACTGCATCCGGTATTGTAACTAGATAGCATGTTTTAAATAATTTTAATGCATGAGTACATTAATAATGTAAGATTTTCAGATTACAAAGTCATCATCGTTAATATTACTTGTGCCCAGTACAGTGCATAAGGGCCCTTTTTTAACTGGATATATTTGTCTTTTGTGTATTGTGATACTAAAGTGTCTTCTAAAAAATTTTTAACGTGACTATTTGGCAGTAATAAATGATTTCGCGTTTGCAGGTGGCGGGTGGAAGAACGGCGTGAGCGGCGGCGGCGGCGGCGAAGGAGGTCGGCCGGGCCCCGTCGGGGCGGCCGCGCCCGCGCCCAAAGCCAAGCGTGACGCCAAGCCCAAGGGCGAGGCGCTGGTGAACGGCACCGCGTAGGGCCCTGCGCCCCGGGCCCCGAGAGCCCCGGACGTGACTGGCGATGCGCGATGGCGAGACGAGGCCCACCACGACACCGGCTCATAACTTTGATCTATTTTGTGTGTGAAAAAAATTGTAAACTCAAGTCGGCCACGACGGGAGCCCGGGGCGCCGCCTCGCAACGCGTTGTACCCCGCTGTTGCGCCTGCGCCGCGCCCCCGGCCTCGGACACCTGCAGTGGCACCATTATGTAAACTTAGGTCGTTTTAGTCAATTTACGTCGGACGCTATTGCGCTCGCGGTTGCGCATCGCGCCCAATAGCGTCTGAAGAGACTCTAACAGCGATTCACTAGATATAGGCCTCTAAGCTCGTAATCTCGTCCCGATATCGCGTGCGAGACACTATCAAGTCATGTCACGAGGTATGATTTTATTTTTTATTTGTATAATGTCATCGATTTGATATAATTATCGAAGCGAGTGTCGCATCGCTCTCGTTTGTGACGCCAGGTCCAGGACGTACATTGTACGGCGACTATTTATTAACCGGTACTTCGAAGGGCAGCCGCGCGCCGCCCGCCCTTGATTGACGCTGGAACCCGCGCTCGCGCGACCCGGGCCCCGGCCGGCCGGAGCCCTACCCGGTCGGGCGCGGCCCCGCACCGCGCGGGCGCTCGTGACCACTGACTGGACGCGGCCGAGGCGCCACGCCACTAGACTCACTCGTATTATGCTTTCGTAAGAGTTTCGTGATTTGTATTCCTGATTACTCGATTATATGAAAAATTAAACAATGTGTACACACTCCCCGGACGATACTGACGGCCGAGCCGCGCTCAGGCACCACGGGAGGCTCTGCTCCTATGAATATAACATTTCTGTACATATTTTCACTTGGAGTTTCATTTCCCATCCCGCCCTCGCTGTGTTTTATCAACAAGGTGACTCAATAAATGATATACGACAAATGAGACACGGTTTCAATGGACAATTTATTTGTACAAAGTTACTTGTAACCACTACGAATAGAATACTGCTGATTACCCACAATACATCGATTTCCTAAGGCTATATACAATATTTGATTCTTCCTAAAACTACACTGGCGAGACCGTTTTAACGTTATCAGTAAAGCCAGTCTCTGACAAGGCTGGCCATAGCGATGTTTTAAGGATTTGTACAGCGCTAGTATTAAAAATGGCACATTAAAAGAAGAGAATTACATTTACGAACCCTTAAAAATAACGAATTAAAACAATCGTCATACAAGTGATTTAAGTTAACGATTTTGTAGTTTCACTACAAAATTGAATTGAATTAAAAAGCTAAACTACATTTCCAATAATATGTGTTAAAGGTACTCTTAATTAAAATAAGACAATAGAATGAAAGGGATAGTTATTATAGGAAATTAATAACTAACATCTTACGTAGAATGTTTAAATTCTACACTTAAACTTACACAAGTTATAATACTGAAACTTTGTATCAAACCTTTTAACGATGATATTAAAAATTATTTACATTTAATTGTGAAGCACGGTTGTTTGGGGACTGCTCCCGAAAACGAATACGGGTGATTGTACTAATGACACCTTTGATAAATGGACGGCATAAAATTCAATCCTGACTAAAAAATTTATCACATTTTTAAACGTTTTATTAGCGTTATTTCGCTCCCTCATGTTAGTCGGCATTCTTTTTATTATGCGTCATTGCTGGTTCTTTTTTTTAGTAATGTATTTTTTATGAAACTCGTTTCATTTAGCTGTACTTACAAGATGGAGCGTAAATAATGCTAATAAAAAGAGTTAAAAATGTATTTTTCAGTCAGGATCGACTTTTTTCCATCCCTTCATCAAAGGTGTCATTAGTACTATCGCCAGTCTTCGTTTTCGGGAGCTGTCCCCAAAAATCCCGTTCAATTCCTTTTTACAATAGTATATTTTGCTAATTAAGAATTAAATTTAATTTACTGAGTTATAAATAGATGACACAAGAAATTCTGTCTCAGGATAGTAGTTATATTTTACACGGTTAAATAAAATAACTTTTTAAATTTGAAACAATGAGTAAAATTAGCATGGGCGATCTAAATAAATTTAAAAGAAGGCGGATTAAATTAAGTTTAGAAACTAATATACTCTTATTAGTGTTTTAAACTAACATACCCTTAAACCCTGTTTTAAGAGCTTTTATGAATAACACGGGTAATATTACTTATGTAGGTACTTCGTACGGAAATTTAGTTTTTAAAAGTATTACGATCTTATAATCAGCTCTTAAAACAGGTTTTGAGGCTTCAATAGGATTATGAGCATTTTTATGAATGAGGGTATATTTAAACTACAATTAGAATCTAATTATATACAATTTTGATTCAACATCAGTCAAACGCATTGATATGCATTATTGCCGGGTATCACTACGCCTTACAGGAAAAGCTATGTTAAACAGCTTATTGATATGTTGGCTCTTAATTTGTCTAGTTCTGATATAGTATATAAACATATAATTTTATTATATCATAGCACGGATTCCAGAACGTGACGTCACAAACTAAAAACATGACAATGTTGAAAAGAGGTTTCAGAAGTGGGAAAACTAGATTCAAAGTTGGGTCACGTCTTAAAATACGGGCCTAAAGACAGTGTGTACGAGGCCTTAGTTTCCGATTAGTCAATACATTAATACAAAGTAAAGTGCGCTCCACTCTGTATAAAAAACAACATTTAGGCCGATAACTCGCTTATTTAAAACAAAGAATTAAAATTAAATGTTCATTGGATGCGTAGATTTGACATTGACAATCATTTTTTTTCTAAAGCAAACAGATTAAACAAAAATTACTAGATAAGTCATTTTAGTCTTGCATTTCGTTCAAGTTTATATGAATTTTAATAAAATTAATTTATATTTCATTGTTAAAACAACACGTGATTAATGTGAAATGTTTTTTACCGAACTGTCTTTAAGTAAAAAAGAAACTGAGAATTCGGCATAGTTAGGCTTTAATGTTTTATTTTTTAATCTGTTGTCTTTGGTAACGGCAAGTCCCGGGCACTAGACGAACGTGCCCAGGTGCTGCGGTCGGTCCCCGGCAATAATGAGATGGCGGCATTAAATGAGTCGGCCGTCGTCGCGACAGTCGTCCGACTCGTCGCTGTCGGAGCGCGACGCGTCGCAGCACGACGAGTCGCTCCAGTGCTGAAATTCCTCCTTGTGGTGCTCCAGGGCCATTAAAGATGGGAACAGGCTGTCGCACGAGCTACACCTGAGATTCAAATAATTGTATTAAAGATGTAATCTTCATATTCAAAACCTTACCAAAATTCTTCGATATCGGTTCAGCAGTTGAGATGAAAATGCGTAATATTATATATGGTCTGCTAATTAAAGTTCTCAAAATGTGTCTGGCTGTATTCGGAGTTTAGTCGGAAGAAACAGACAAAAATTATTTCATTATTACAAACAGACATTTTAATTTTACGAATATGTATTAAAATTTATTAAGGTTACCCGAAGTGCCTCTTTTTTTGTTGATGGTCGCCAAGTAGCCGACGTGTTGGGAACGATCTGTCGCAGACATTACACGTCAACGCCTCATCTGAAATTGTTGTTCCAAGCTATTGAAATATTACATCTTAATTATCTTATTTAGATATGTTAACCTATGTATAGTTCTCTATTCCACTATACATCGTGTTTATGGACTGCTCCCGAAAACGAAAACAGGTCATAGTAGTTATGACATCTTTGATGATGGGACGGAAAAAAATTCGATCCTGACTATAAAAAAGTCATTTTTTTAAAACGTTTTTTTGAGTTATTTACGCTCCGCCATGTTTGTACAGCTAAATGAAACGATAACTTCATAAAAAATACTGAAAAAAAACAACCAGCAATGAAACGCAAATTAGAGTTTTTAAATTCCACAAAAGGACTAGTCAGTAGGACTAAACTATACAGGAGTTTCCTGGCTGTTCTCGTAAGAGCAGGGCGCTGTTGAACACCCTGTAAAGTTAGATATTAAGAGCCCTTCATATACGACCACGTATTTAATATTATATAAATCAGATTTTTCTAACTTTGGTAAAGTACAATTGAATTACTTACGCGATAAATAAAGGTTGAAGTTATTCTAAAACATATTTTGTACCACTCAAGTTTAATTTTTCAATATAGGAAACTCCTATTAATACAAGGAAGTCCATAAATGCCGTCGAAAAATAAATACTCAAGATTTATGTACATTTTATTTAAAAATATCACTAAATATAATTATTAATTGTATAGAAATCAGTTCATCAGACAGTACTTTGTAGGAATCATGATAAATACTAAAATTCAATTACATTTTTGTGCATGGCAACATAAGTTTAACGTGTAACAATTTAATGATATGTACTAATGATGGCTTTCAAAATACTTTTACAAAAAAAAATGCATTTTACAATTAAAATTAAACAATTTTTCCTGATGTGGCCAAAGTCAGTAAGAACTAAAACACGTGACATAAGTCGTAATCTTACTTTTAGCATTTACAAAACTTATATAGGAAAAAATAACTGCTAACATTTTAATACATTAAAATTTGTTAATAATTACTAATATTTATATAATTAATTTTAAGAAATTACATTACAACTATCCATAGCTAATAATTGAAAAATTTGATCTAAACTTCCTTTCATACTTTCATATAAAATTGGTATACTATTAAAATCACAACACAGTTAATCTTTAAGATATTTAATATTGGAATTGTTAAGATTTTTACCAAATTTTATTTAAAATATAATTCAAGATCCCGAGAATAAGGCAGTTGAGCAGTGCATTGATATAAACGGTACCTTAAGAAAATTCTATGTTAAATAGGCAATGTGTTAGACACAGATGACTTAAACATGCTGCCGAAGAACCTTGCTCCCGTGGAACCTCCGGGAATGGATCCCATCATCATCCACATTAGCGCGAGGACCTGGCCAACAGCGCATATAACAGTGAGCGGTGTGCTTTGTAAATGTAGCGCACAGTACAATGTTGCGATTAAGGTTGAACCATACAGGCACGTCGTTAAGGCTTTCTCTTTGGAGAACAGTGACTTAAAATGTGACCACGGTCCCCAGAGAAAACTGAAACTAAAGAACATTTAATATTAGTACATACAGTAATTTTTTTATTTATGTATTATATCAATTTTCAAGTCTGTGTGGGTCACACAACTTTTATTACATAGATACAAACATCGTAGATTGCCGTACTGAATTTCAGGCTTCCCAACACTATATAAAAGTTATTATTGATATTAACATTTAAAATGATTATAACTTTTTTTGAACGTTTAATTTAACAGTAAGATAGCCAAGTTAGCCTTGAGGATTTTGCCAACAATTTTTTTAGCTGAGGTTAATCATAATTACTTAAAATCAATATTTTTAAATAGTAAATAAATATTAAAATTATTTGACAACAAAAGTTTTATATACATAAGCCTAGCTTAAAAACATTGCAAGTTGATACAGTTTCTTAATTACAGAGTTTATGTAAGTCGTGCATAGTTTGTTCAGGTTTCATTCCTATTTAGTTCAGTCGGTTGTGAATGTGCAATTTGAGTAACTAACTAATTATGGCCGACAAAATGATGTAACATTTGTACATTAATATAACATTAGGTTCAAGTAACAATTATATCAAAAACTGTCCACATTTTTTTGTACTGTAACTACTCTGTAATTAAGACTTCTATTTTACCGTCAATCACAACAAAGATATTTAAAAAAAACATTGATTAATTTTTAACTGGTTTTCCTGTACAATTTGCATTTTATGTTGTCATTTTTAAATCCAAGCAGTGCTACGTAAACATATACAATGATGATCATGTCTAGTTTGTGAGTCATAACTTTGGTTTCTAGATTGTAACTGGTCCAGAAATAGTTTCTATGTATGCCTTGCTTCTATTCAGATAATTTTACTATAACTAATTTTATAAGTACTTACCTAAATATAAAGAACAGGCTTCCAAGCGTAAATAATAACGCAAACTTCCTCGCTTGAAATAAGAGCACGGGTATGTAGAAAAATGATAGGATGAAACACAAGATACCGAAGAACAAACAAATCCCGAAGCCCATAAACCGCTGTGTTCGACTCTGAAACAATAGTATCACGATAGCAATGTGTTCTTTGACCTAATTAGTTATGTCAACAAGATAGATAATAGGGCAGATCACTCACCAGTGTGAAATATTCCTTCTGCACTTCTTCAAACCAAGAAGCAGTGGAACTCGTGCTAGTTGGTGTCTCTTCATTACTCCTCGTAAAAAAGTTTGACGTCGAAAAAGGTAAATTGAATTTGTAGCTTCGGCGGCTGTCGTTTTGTAATAAATAATCATCTAAATCCGATTTCAACGTAGCCATTTTGTTTCAAAAAACACAGAGATTTTTATCACCTTTTCACTCAAAGTATAGAGAATGCGGAAATAGTTATTTACTAAAATTGAGATTAAAAAAACAATGCTAGTTTCATCGTCAGCGATTCCGTGAATCCAAAACTACTAGTGCGATGTCAAATGTCACTTTGACGTTTAGGTTTTTTTTAAATGACTAAGATAACTGGAAATTGGGCGTTAGGTTAATTCTTTAATATTGCCACGTGCGTAAATTTTCTTTAGGTGTATTATGACAAATAGGTACTATTGACATACCGTAATCCGTGTCATCACTGAAATCGTCATGTGTGTGCCTCAAATTGTTGTTGTATCGATCATGCGCACAAGGAGGGCAGACTCCGCGAGTGTCCCGCTCATCTAAGTCAGTACTACTCGCATCAGAATCGATCTCGGTCTCTTCTATGTGAATATCTTCAGTATGTTTATTGTCAAGCTTTTCATTTGATGAAAGCTGATCATAGTTTTTTCGTGGTGGTCGTGAATCTGAAAAAAAATCGGATTTATTTTATGCGATCACAAATAAAAAAAAAATATTTTTTCATCTAGCAACCCAATTGTATTTAGAATGTTTGTTCTATACAATCAATTATAATAGTTCTTTGAACAATCTCTCGCAAATTTTGGCCAATAGGCACTGGCAACATTGTCACTTACTAATAGTTACGATATTCTTGTCGTTCGTCGTATTTGAGGTAGGTAAAAAGCATACATATATACATATAACATGACACTGATTAAATAATACTTCGATTATAATATAACTTTTAAATATTTTTATATTCTTATTAATTTAATATGGCTTACGTTTATCTACAGACGAAAATAAGCACAGCCGAAATAAACTGATGCGCAGTAGGTATATTTTAATAGGTATTCGTTTTTAACTAGTACAAACATAATCTTATAAATTATAGGAAACGCAAATAAATATTTAAATTATATTTTACATCTACTCGGTACGGCTATGGATTGTAGTAAAGATAGCTACAATGTTATTCGTTATACTCAAGCTGGTGTATCTAAAATACCAAATAAAGTTATCATTATACGTTTGACCTTTTAATGGCGCCTAATATTACATAACATAACATTTATTATTCTGTATATGTATATATTTAAGCTATATTAAATATTCATAGCGATTTTTAATTATTCAGTAATTCACACGTCTGTCTCACTTAATTATGTTGAGTTAATTTGTTAAGACTACCTAAATCATAAAGTTTAATTATATTCGTAAAAGCGTCTAAAAAGATTTTCCCTTGAGTTAGAATTAGCGTCTCAATAAGGAATTTCTAATGAAAACTAAAAAGTTATTTAATGAATATAACATTCGTTTTCTCAAAGGTTCAAAGATTCATTAACGTTTGTCATTTCAGATAGAAAAAAATGGATAAAAATTCACCAAAAATAGCCGTATTGGGCGCCGGTGTTATTGGTATGACTGTAGTTAAAATCTTACAAGGGGAACTGAGAAATGCTAATGTCACCGTGATTTCGGAGCAATTCAGAGAGGACACTGTGAGCAGTATCGCCGCTGGCATCTTCAGACCAGGCCTCAGTTTCCGAGGACCCACACACGAAGTAACAAAACGTTGGATCGACAAATCGTGGTACTACTGGCAGGACATTCTAAAAACCCGTGAAGCGGAACAAGCCGGCGTTATACCTGTTCCTGCCTATATCTTCTCCAAAGAAAACTACCACGTCACTAGAAACAGTTTGATAGAAGACATAGTACCAATCTATCGTCCTGTTGACAAGGATGAACTTAAACTTGTAGGGGAAGGATGGAAATACGGATCCTATTTTACAACTGTTAAGACCACTTGCGACCGCTACTTACCCTGGATCCAGAAATCATTTGAGGCAAACGGGGGCAAAATTGTTAACGCAAAAATCGAAAGCTTCACTTCCTTACCGAAATACGATTTGGTATTTAATTGTACTGGTTTGGGAGCGAAGTTTTTGTGCAATGATCACGATTTAGTGCCCATACGCGGGCAGGTGTTTAAGGTGAAGGCTCCGTGGCTAAAGACTGCCTTTTACGGAGACTACGACGCGTACATAATTCCGGGGCAAGATGGGATAGCCACTCTCGGAGGTGTACGGCAATACGATAGTTACAATACGCAAGTGTGCCGACATGATGCTGCAGCTATAATGGAGAGGTGTGTTGAAATGTTGCCTGCTTTGAAAAATGTGGAGATAGTAGCTCAGAGGGTTGGGTTAAGACCTCACAGGGTACCAGTGAGAGTGGAGCCAGAGGTCCTTAGTGGGTTGAAGATCGTTCATTGCTACGGTCATGGGGGCTACGGGGTAATGTGCGCCCCGGGCACTGCTATGGACGCCGTCAGTATGGGTTTGGATCTTCTAAGATCTAATGTTAGGAGTAAAATTTAATTAAACAGTTATATGATTAATTTTTTGTTTCTATCGTATTTAAGTAATGTAAAATTAATAAATTATGGTTTTTTATTATCTTTGTCGATGTTATAAACGCAAAAAGAGGTCACCACACTCATTGTTTTTTTTTAATTCGTTTCTGTTAGTAGATTTATTTTGGGTAGACGAAAGTCATTACATTTTAAAATTGTTGTCTATGATTAGTTATAGTCTTTAACAACCATAGAGTTTAGAGCTGAGCGACGTAACAGACTAATTAATTGGCACAATTATAGCCAAGGGTCATTTGGACACGACTTCCCTCTTACCGAAACACGCTCGATTACATTTTAACACTTCCAACATATGGATATCATTTTACGATTATGTAAAACGATTTTATTTAGGAGTATCATATGATTTAATACTCTCCATTAAACTTCATAGATTATTTTTGTACTTTGTATTTTTAAAATACACAAACACATTTTGTGGACGTCTCGTATTGTTATCTTTACAAATTTTAATAAAAACAGACACATAATTTTTTAAACGTCTATTTATTACACAGATGCGGCATTATCATTGTAATAATGAAAGTAGTGATAAATATTAGCTACGTAACAAACGATAATGTGATATTTGTATATATTATCATTGTATAAACTATAAATAAAAATTCATTCTGCATAATTATCATAGGCGATTATTGTTTACTTAGTTATGCAATACTTCATAGTAGTTGCGTCAGTGGATTCTGATATAAATCTTGTTAAAACAAATAACATTTTTTTATTCTATTCATATCATAGTAATGTGTTTACCTATAAGTTAGATATATACATAGATTATATTATATACCGGCTGTTTGGGGACTGCTCTCGAAAACGAAAAGAGGTGATAGTACTAATACACCTTTGATGAAGGGACGGAATAAAATTCGATCGTGACTAAACAAAAATCAAATTTTTAAAACGTTTTATTAGCGTTATTTCGCTCCATCATGTTAGTCCAGCTGTTTTTGTTATCGTGCTTCATTGCT
>JAOSYY010000014.1:4334795-4349954 GCA_025727935.1 Hebomoia glaucippe | reverse complement strand
AATAATATTGCGACTATAAATTGATAAATAAACTATCCTAAGTCTTAAGTTGGAGCATAGCACTCATTTTAAAGGAATAAACGCTAAAATCGGTTCAGTAGTTTCCGAGTTCATCCCGGACAAACATCGTGACAGGAGATTTATATATATGTATTAGATAATATTAACTAAGAATTCCTAGGCTTTATCGTACGGTGTAATTTTTTAAGATATTTTCCTAAAATCGAAGCGAACGAAACCGAGTGTACCCGCTAGTTAATTTCAAGGTATCTTACGATGAATTATGATCTAATTAAAGACTTATTAGTATGGCATTATATTTAATCAAAATCTTCGACGGTCTTCAGAACTAGGAATAGATGATCTAATAAGACAAACTCAGTTATTTCACGTAATAAATATTATTCTTGTACTTTAAGTTGCATATTTACAATGAGATTCAAATTAAGGGGAGGAGAAGGAAAGCTAAAGGAGTTTGTCGTGAAATTAGCAAGTGGAAAGTTCTCTCCGCGTATCGCAAGGGAAAAAGATTTGATAATTCGTTCACATTAAAAATATTGACTATTAAAAAAAATCTCGAGTATAGAATATGGTTATAAGACTGTAGAGGGTGGAAAATTGGGGGTTGCATGTATTTTTATATGCAGTATCATAAAAAAATAAAAATAAATAAAAGATATCTAAAATTAAAAAAAAAATTTAGGGGTGGACTACCCCTACCATTTATGGGGATGAAAAATAGATGTTGGCCGATTCCCGTAGATACCAGATATGCACAAAAAATTTCATCAAAATCGGTCAAGCCGTTTCGGAGGAGTACGGCAACGAAAACTGTGACACGAGAATTTTATATGTATGATGATATAATACCATATTTACTACACGGTAGGTGAATGACACCACACAACAAGTTTTCTTCACAAAGCTTTGTGAATCTTCCCACATATTTTTATTAGTAATGTCTGACTTCATAGCAATGTCATTCATTGCTATTAAATAGTTTTTAATAGTAGTCATTAGAAATCACTTCACTTTTGATTGAGCGTAAAAAGCTACGTAATAACCACGTTACTCTATACTTATAATACAAAAACAATTTTGTATGAACATCTTGTGTATGTTTAGACAGGTAATTCAAAACTAAGAGGAAGGACTTTATCTCAAAAACAATCTATACTATCGTGTATATACTGACGTTAATATCAAATATCAATTGCATTGTTCCACTAGAGACTAGCTCCTGCTTTTTTACAATCGCTAGTTACTCATAAAAATTTGACATAACTGTCTTGTTCCTAAAAATTGGCATCGGCAAAATAAATTTCTAAATAGAAACTCAAACGCTATGTACACAATCGATATTCTTAGATGAAATTAAGCCTAGCTTCTCAAAGTTGGGAGAAAATTTTAAGTACACAAACTAACATTTCTACCACATCACCACTTCCCATCAGGTGGAATTATGGATAAACAGCCATTTATTAAGTAGAAAATAACCCGTTAACTAATACCTCAGAATTAGCATAAGGGTCACCTTTTATGCGATATATAAAAATATAATCATAATAGCTATTTTGAATAAAATTATAAGTCTAAACCAATAGATACAATACTAAGGAATATAAGGTCACGTTTGGAAAATGAATCAATATTTATAGAACTTTTGGATTTTACAAGCAAAATAGATCATCTATCCCGAGGCTACGCAATAAAGGTTTAAAGTGCCACAGGCAATTTAAATATTTACTAACAGTTCTTTAGTTGGCCCTGAGCCAAATACACTATTCACTTTTTATGGGACCATGACCTGTGTGTTATTTAAAAGTATAGACATATCAATCGTTATTGCCGTTACAAAGTTTGAGCGCATCAATAGTCATACAGTTCTTTTATTGCTTGATTAAGTTAATGAGTTCATTATCTCTATAAAAAATTAACATTAAAATAAGTAGAATTTTGATAAAAAATTTATAGACAGTGAGAACAGCCTCTTTGTTTAGTCATAACTTCGAAATACCATACAAAAAATATAATTAATCCTATATTTTTATTATTTATCGTAATAAAGGACGAGTTGATAATTTAACTTGAAACATTGAATGAATACAATAATGACTTTAATTTGTGTTAAATTAATTTCTGAATGAATGAAAAATATTATAATTGTAACCTAAATGTGTAAAATTATAATTTTACTAGCCATTGTTATTTTAATTGTAACAGTAATTTATTGTAAAATAAATTATAGTAGAAAATAGAACCTATCCAACCCTCACTAATCTTATAAAAACATCTGTCATAAAATTTGAACTAAATTTGTTGTTCTTATTGCTGATACTGATGCTTCAGTAATCTGATTAAAATATTGATTCTCCAGTCTTATCAGATAACAGCAGTGAGAAAAAGGTAATTTCTTTTATGAACCAGTATTTGTAGTTTATTTCATCATCATAACAAAGAGTTGAATAAAAAATCTACTATTCACTGTTTATTATTTCATTGTTTACTTTTGTTTAATACCTCTATACTCCTTGTTGCAAACTCCACTCCTATTGTTGATTTTGACTCTAAGTTGAATTCATTTCTAGTGAAACGTGAAAGAAGACTGCTTTTCCCCACGCCTGAGTCACCTATCAACACAACTGAAACAAAGAAACAATACTTCAACAATGAATAAGAGATGTTTGCCACTGTCATTAGTGGGATGGTAACGAATTTAAACGATGGAATTTTTAAGCAATAACTTAGTTATATTGATTAGATCATGGAACAGTGGTGAGTCACTGATCGAGATAGATCGATCTCGTCCATGTCAGCTGATAGAAAACAATAGAAATATTTTACTGAAAATTGGCGTTTCTGAACTAGAAACCTACTATCAAACTACGCGATACTTATATTTCTTTGTGGTTATTGTACCGTTAGACATTTTTACGTCATTTCTAAAGAAACAATAGCAAATATTACAGAAGAATAATGACAACTTGGTTCTGGGATATATATACAATCATCCCAACTGTCCAACGTCGATATCAATATTATTTAACTTACCTTTGAACAAATAATCATATTCGTCCTCTCTTGTACCCATTTTGATATTGTAGTTGTCCGTTCGACGTCAAAATCGGTCAACTAATAACGTCAAGAGCGTAGTAACGTAAACAAAAATAGTTGTACACAAAAATATCACAGACTTGTAAAACACTGCACAGTTTTGCCAATATCACTTTAATTAACGGATTAATTAAATAAAAACGGGTTGAATTAAATAAAAATATTTATTTGTCTCAGAGACAAAATGGCGGATTATTTTACGCCCCTATTGGTTCCTTGTTAAACGTCATTCCGAGCTTAGGCTGACATCATGACAATCACCGTCGATACGCCCCGTTAGAACCATAGAGAATCCACAGAAATTGCCATATCAATAAAAACTATTTTCATTAATTATTCTGCTACTAATTTATATTTATGCTTTACAAGAAGGGTAACATACCACATTAGAAATTAAATTACGAATTGTAAATAAACTAGAATTAAAGATAAAAATAATATTGTTAGATCCCTATTAAGTAATTAAATATATAAAACTTCTAACCAAATTATAATCCTTACATTGTACATGCACGAACCATGTCAGAACCAAAAAAAGAAGAATCATAAAATTATCCAACACGTTTCGGGACTCCTCCTAAATATCAAGACAGGTACTAATGACACCTTTGATGAAAGGATGGAATAAAATTCGATCCCGACTAAAAAGAAATCAAACTTTTAAAAAGTTTTGTTCATCATGTTAGTCCAGCTGTTTTTTGTTATCATGCTGCATTGCTGGTTCCTTTTTTTAGTTAAGTAATATATTTTTTATGAATCTATCGTTTCATTTAGCTGCACTTACAAGATGGAGCGTAAATAATGCTAATAAAAAGTGTCAAAAATTTTTTTAGGACAGGTACAATTTTTTTTCCCTTCATCTAAACTCTCATTAGTACTATCACCCGTCTTCGTTTTCGGGAGCAGGCCCCAAACAGCCTGTATAATCTATAGACGTACACAGTAAAATGTCATGAGTGTTAGTTTCTGAATAACACCATGAATAAATACTCGTTATTTAGTATCATTTGATTTATTATCTATGCTAAATAATTAATTTAAAGCATCTACGCTGTCGCAGCAACCGCGTTGTCTTCATCATCACTGTCTTCTTGCACGTCTTTTGACAACGTGCGTTCGATGTAGACGAACGGATCAATTTTAAGCTTTTCAGTTGATGGCGGACTTAAAATTGTGCACCTGTAAAAAACACCAAATAATCTTTACGACAGACAGCTGATGAGATTCTATGTTTTTATTTAACGATACGTTGTAATGTATATATTACGAGCATTTTAATTTATGTACAGGTTGGTAAGGAACTAAAGTCATTTCTATCACGCCATCGCATACACTAATAAGTTAAGCTCAAACTTTAAGCTCTTAAGGTATATTTATTTTGTAGTAACCTTAGTTTGAATTTAGTTTTACGGATTGTCATAATATTGTAAATAATTTTTTAAGTTCGAAATATAAAACGAATCATTTTTTGGAATACTTTTAAGTCTAGTTTCAAAACTTGCCAAAATGTTTTTATGTTTAGTTCTTTAGCATTATGTTTAAATGTTTTAGGATCTCTAGAGTATGATTTTAATGGGCATTATCACATTTAGATTATGATGACTATTACCTTGTTACAAAGAGTCCGTCTCTTTTCGGTCGTACTACTTGAATGTCTTTTAGTAAGGCTCCAATGTTTTCAGCTACACTCTTTGGATCCATGTTTAGCTGTAATAAAATATTATCTATAATTTCTACTGATTTTCTTTGGGTTATATATCAGTTTATTATACACATAGATTAAATTTACACCCATTTAACACCATACCCCATTAATTTATATGGCAAAACAATGTTGGCCGGGTCAGCTAGTATAAATAAATGATGCCAAGATAAAATAATTAAATTAAAGAATGAATTTATGAAGTATGCTCATACCCGTCCGATTGGAACTTCAACGGAACCATAATTCTGTTGAGTGTCATCCTTCAGTACTTTGTATTGAATGCCAGCTATGAATTTTTTCACCATGTCACAGATATTGGCATCCAAGGTTCCTGATCTAACATTTGGGAACCTCCGCTTCATCAAACCTCGGATCGGTACTAGATCTGTGAGAATATTCGGGTGTGCTATTACATAGTCATAATCACTGAGTTTTATTGTACCCTCCTGTAATTAAGTAAAAAATAAATGTACACCTAATACTTCTATAGAAATTTTCTAGTTCTTGCACCCGTGATTAAAAAGAAAATCATATGTATGTATAAAATATATTATTTTAAAGAAATTGTTAGCTTTATTTTTTAAATTTTAAGTTAAATAATATTAATTTACCTGTATCTTTTTAACAAGTTCTGTACTTCCAGCCATAGCGGCACCAGCCTCTTGGACTTGCTTGATAAGCTCAGGGCCCTTACAGAAGGCAAGTATTGTTCGCTCCTCATCACGTGGAAAGGTATGCGGTAAGAGGGCTAATCTTGAAAAGTTATCTAGATAACGGTTCTGTAAATAAATTTTTTATATATTACCAAGAATAATGTTGTTTATTTATTTTAATTTATACGTAACAAAACTTACAGGTACAGATTACAGCTATGAATGAACTGATTATCATCAATAAAAACAATTTTAAAGTATTTTATTTGGATCTTATTATATTTATACTGTCAAAAATTATGTATATATTTTTTGCAACATTAATTTCTTAGTGACAATTCAATATCAAATATTTACCTTTTTCACACCTTCCATATTAATTTCAACTTTGGCATACACGAAAGCTTCTGGATCATTATACATGGTGGGATGGTGTGTCTCCTGATGTGCCCTGACGGCTTCCTCGGCTGTGTAAACTGGCCAGCGGTAATATCTCATGGGATAAACATCATCAGGTGAGACACTCTTGAATGAATCATCAAGATGTTTATTGATCGGGGTTTTCAACATCCTTTAAATATTGAACAGGTTTATAGAAAATTATTTCTGTTATTACACAACCTATTACATTAATGTGCCGTTTGAAATGAGAGGTTTGCCTGTTTAAGTGTTGAATGACTAGAGTATTATTACCCTTCCACATATAATCTTGAACATTTAGTTTACATGACCATATATTTTCCTGCTGTTGGTAAATCTATATATGAAGGTGAGGAACTCGGTTTATGTAAATGAGCCTTAAGACTTTGTGCCATGATTTTAAGAACAGAACACTTATTATAGAAGCTTAACTTACTTATGAACAAGTTCTTGATAGAATAAAAATGACTTACTTGTTTTTTCCTCTTTGATTGTGTGGAATGAAGCCCACTTTAGTGATTTCCACTTTAACTTTCTTAGCGCGAGCCTTCGCTCTTGTACCTTTACGTGCTGCATAGTAAACTGTCGCTGTATGCACTGACCTCTGAAATAAAAGTATTGGCGGCTTTTAAAGAAATTTTATAACAAAAGATTGAAAACACTTGACTATGAATATATATACTTTTAGTTTTATATATAAAAGGACTTACGGTTATCGTACAATTGGATTTGTACAGTGATAAACTATTGAAAAGGGATCCTGAAATTAAAACAATAAAGTGTTGTTAACTTCTTGTTACTGACAGTGAGATCTATATCCGAAGTAATGAAATATATTAAGATAACAATATTAAAACTTACGAAATAGCGTTCCAGACATGGTAGTGTATTAAATTTACGTTTTCATTCAATATTTTTTTGTTTATATAGGTTACCCAGAGACAAATTTTAGGTTTTTGGATCTGAGCCTATTCCTAATATTTTTTTATTCTGATGACAATTGACATATTCCAACTTAGACAGATAACATATATTTTTGGCTTTTCACTCTGTCAGTTTCAAATAAAGTGACACTGACTTTCCAACTGAAATCTCGAGTCTCAAACAATCACATTCGTACTTCGGTTAAGACGTAAAGCGTTATTTACTTTTTTACATATAAAACATGAATTAAATCTTGTGGTAATGCACCCAATGAATGGTATATTGTATTTTAATTAAGTGAAGCGACAAGAAAAATAATGGAAAAGTTTAACAGCACGTTGTTGTTAATATCTTTGTGTGCGTTATTGTGGGGTGTGGCCGGGCAATATGAATGGCAAATTCGAGACAGTTTCGATGAAATTCGAGGCAAAATGGACAAAGTTAATCCTGACAATTGTTATATCACCCATTTAGATGATCTCTTTTTGCCCGAGGACTCTGTATCTCATCATCCCGACGTAAAAGAAATAAATATAAATCCGATATTTCCGAATCGTACTGCCTTATTGCATTTACATAATTTGGCTATGAATCGAGCTTTTTTTTGGAGTTATATCCTTCAGTCGAGGTTTATCCGTCCAGCTATTAACGATACATACGATCCTGGAATGATGTACTACTTCTTGTCATCGGCAGCAGACGTTTCTTCTAATCCTTATATCAACGCTAGTTCATTATACTTTTCACCGAATATGTCTTACACATCGTCCTACAGAGGATTCTTTAATAAAACAATGCCAAGGTTTGCACCTCGAGCTTTCCGAGCTGACGATTTCAATGATCCCGTGCATCTACAGAAAATTTCGACGTTAAATACATTTTACGTAGAAGATTTAGGAGCATTTGACTCTGGAAGTTTATCCAAAGATTATACATCCGATTTCTATCGAATCAACGAATGGTACCAGAAATGGTTACCTGATAAAGTTGATAAAAGGCATGATACAAAAACGACATATCAGGTTGAGATTAGATATGCTAATAATACAAATGAAACATTCACATTCCACGGTCCTCCCGGTAATGACGAAGTGCCTGGGCCTGTGAACTGGACAAGGCCATATTTTGACTGTGGTAGATTGAACAAATGGCTAGTCGCTGCTGTGTCCCCAGTAGCTGATATATACCCTCGCCATACACAATTTAGACACATAGAATATCCTACGTAAGTATAAATGATTCTTATTCAATTCCCGTTTGCTTACTTAGATGACAAATACATGTACTTTTACTCATATTACCTAATGAAAAACTAGAGCGTATAAAGTATTGACACAATGAAAATATTTAGAACAATACATAATTGAAACACAAGCCTACAAATAGGACTTATTTAAAAAATATTATAAAAACGTTAATTGCATACTTATTATTTCTGTTAAAGAAATGTGATATTAAAATATTGTCTATAATTTATCAGGTATACTGCAGCAGTCGTGATGGAACTAGACTATGACAGGATAGATATAAATCAGTGTCCTCCGAGTCAAGGGAACGATAAACCGAATAGATTTGCTTCAACAGCCAGGTGTAAAGAGGAAACTACTGAGGTGAGATTAGAAGAAAAATATAGTTATACTAGCTGGCCCAGCAGACGTCGTTTTGCCACATAAATATATAAGATTTAGGAGTGAAAATTTCGGGGGGTATGTATTTTTATGTGCTGTATCATAAAAAAATGGAAACAAAATATATTGCCTAAAAAACTTAGGGGTGGACCACGCTTACCAATTAGAGGGATGAAAAATAGATAGTAGCCGATTCTCAGATCTACTGAATATGATTTTTTTCATTAGAATTGGTCGAGTCGTTTCAGAGGAGTATGGAAACGAACATTGTGTCATGAGAATTCTATATATTTCAACTGTACCATTAGAATAATTGACTGTTTAATATAGTTGGTATGTGTAGTATAGTGATTATTTGAGAAAGTGAAAAATTTATTTTATGTAGTGTGAACCACTCCACGGGTGGGGCTTTCGTCGGGGTGGTTATCAGTGTCGGTGCAGACCCAACTACAGGCTACCTGGAATCGTGAGGAGACCGTACCTTGGAGAGATTATAGAAAGAGCCACTTCTGACCAGTATTATAATAACTTTGACTGTTTGCCTATTGGATGTGAGTATATTTTTGTTATTTACTAAGAACTTTACTAAAGTTTTATTTTCAGCATCAAGTTGAGATTGCCCATAATGAGCTATATCAATACTACATTAGAGAAACATAATTTTCAGGGATTCAACGTTTACCCGTACAATGGGAGAAGGCACATCCTCTCATCCGAGCACTCTACGCAGATCGTTACTACGAGTATGTTAATGCCACAAGTGGTCCCGCTGCTTTACACACAGAAAGAATGAACGTATATGAAGCCCTAAACTTTATTAGAGGTGTCCAGCCCTATAACTGTTCCCAGTGAGTATATTAGTGCCAGTCGTTATGTATTTTGATCTATTGAGAATAACCATGTAATGATTTAACATGATTTAAAAATTACATGAGAAAATTGTAACTTATAGATACAACCCATCTGATTTATACCTCAACGGTGATATAGCATTCGGAGCCGAAGAACAATTTGAGAACCAGGCTAAAATGGCAGTCCGTCTCTCTAACTTCATCAGTGCATTCTTACAGGTAGTATATTATCTTGATATTATATAAAACATTATAAAGAAGAAATTAAATGACTTAAAATACATTGTTTAAAGGTGTCAGATCCTACGGAAGTATTCAGTGGAACTCGGGTAGCTGACAAACCTCTAACTGAAGATCAGATGATCGGAGAAACTCTAGCCATAGTTCTTGGCGATTCGAAGATCTGGACTGCGGGTGTGCATGTTGATTTAAAATATTCATCGTTTAGACTTAGTTTGTTGTTAAATATTATTATTTTTACTATACATACAATATATTAAATACTTTATTTAACTTGTAGGTACATACTGGGACCGAAACAAATTCACAAACCGTACTATGTTCGCACCTTTCGCTTACAAAACTGAACTTAACACAAGAAAGTTCAAAGTTGAAGATCTCGCTCGTTTAAATAAGACTGGTAAGGTTTTAAAAGGTTATTTGAACTCCAAAATACGTTAACCGTAATAGGTATTATAATAATAATCTTAATTTATTTGATGTAATATAAAATTCTCGTGTCACAATGTTATCACACACCTCCGAAACGGCTGTACCGATTTTTACCAAATTTTATAGGTCTGAGAATAGGCTATATACTATTTAATTTCTATGCCCCTAAGTAATAAGGGTTGTCCATCGCTAACATGCAATTGAAATTTTTGGACAATTTTTTATTTTTATTTTGTTGTAATTGAGCATTTAGAAATACATAACTCTAAATTCTCATCCTCTAGAATCAACCACAATTTTTTAATCACGGCATATTTAGAAAAAACGATGTTAGCTGGGTCAGTTAGCTTAATGTTATTGTTTGGATTTAACCGTCCGGTCAATGACCAGGTACCCGGGTATCTTTTAAATTTTTTCTTAAAAAAATTGTATAACCGTCTGGATTCCTGAAATTTAAGTATTTTGAAACCCAATTTTTGTCAAATTATTTTATAATAGTTATTGAACAAATGGTGAAAGTTTGGTAATTGAACGGACGGTTAAAGACAATAGTTAACTTGTCTTAAGTTTCAAAGGATTTCTTGTTTTTCTGTGGGTATCCTAATTAATATTTATTTCCAGAGGAGATGTACACAAATAAACCATGGTTCCAGTTCCTGAAGCAGAGCTGGTCTACTAACTTTGATGGACTGGAGAAGTTCTTCTTAAAGATGAAGATTCGAGATGACGAAAACGGACATTACTTGAAGCAGTATGAAAGGTAAGGAAATAAAGAAATTTATATTAATTAAATTTATTTAAATGTTAGCTATTCAAATAAACAATAAAAATATTAGAAAATAAGATATTCAAAGTATAAGACGTTATTTTATGATTGCTAATTAACCGACTTCAAAAAAGCGGTGTTTTATGTATCTATGTTTTTATGTTAATCTTTTATTTTAAATTTAAAGGTACCCTACCTTCTACCGGGCGGCGAATTTGAAGCACGGTCACTGGACGCAGCCCTACTACGATTGCACGGGTCCAGTTAAACAATGGGTCATAACGTACGCATCGCCGTTCTTTGGATGGGACAGTGTCAAAGTTAAACTTGAGTTCAAGTAAGTACACACAAAATACAGAAATATTTATTTTTGTACATGAAGCATAAGTTTGTCAACGATGAATTTGAAGTGTTTCTTAGTGGCCTTATGCCTTTAACATATTAAAATATGTATAATTTCTCGTAAATGATGTATGGTCCTTCGAGCCGGATTTTTTATGTATTATTAATAATTTCAGAGGTGTGGTAGCAGTTACGATGGCGCTAATGGCGTTAGATATTAACCAGTGTCCAGATAAGTCTTATACTCCAAATGCATTTAAGGGTACGGACAAATGTGACAGGACATCTTCGTATGTAAGTAATAATTTTAAAGAGTTTTGTTTGAGACTTTCAAGAGAGTAGGAGAACATCCAGAGATAATTAAAAGTTCAGATGATGAGAACCGGTCTGAATGTAAAGATATGGTAAAAAAGCAAAAATATTTCTTATACATACTTAAATTAAGTAATAATTAATATTACAAACATATTGTATGATGAATAATAGTATTAATTTTAAATCTTATATATAAAATTCTCATGTCAGAATGTTAGTTACCGTACTCCTCTTAAATGGCTTGACCGATTGTTATGATATTTTATAAGCGTATTCAGTAAATCTTTTCATACCCCTAAATGTTAATTGTGGTCTATTTGTTTTTATTTTTTTGATAAATGTTTTGTTTTCATTTTTTTATGATGCAGCATAAAAAAAATACATACATCCCCCAATGTTCCCTTTACAATCAAATTCTATATATTTATGTAGCAAAACGACGTTTGCTGGTTCAGCTAGTATTATCTAAGATACATTGTTCTAATGTCTGTACAATTATGAAAATAAAGTTGACACAGTACAATTTAATTAGTTAATTTAAACATTTTTCAGTGTGTACCGATCCAAGGTCGGGGTTTTGAAGCTGGAGGATACAAATGCGAGTGTCTCCAAGGTTATGAATATCCGTTTGAAGACTTGATTACGTACTACGATGGTCAGATCGTTGAAGCGGAGTTCCAGAACATAATTCAGGATAAGCAGACTCGTATAGACATGTTCAAGTGTAGGTTAGCTGGAGCGAGCGCTGTGCAAAGTAGTTTTATTATTATTTTGACAGTTCTATTTTTCCTTGTCAAATTCAGATAAGGAAATTCGGTATATCAACTAGGCAGCTTTATTTTTAAATATAAAAAGATGTTAATTGCAATAGATTTTATTGCCATTTTGCTTTGGTCTCCGTTGAAGCTTAGTTGAGAATCCAATGTACTGCAACAATTAATTTATCCAAAGACAATAAGGAAGATTTTTGTTCTTTATTACAATTATTTTCTATTCTATCATGGATAGACTACTAGAACTATATTTGATGAATCCTAGTTATTACATCAGTTTTGCTGAAGAAAAGGATAATTTTTGTTCTTTTAAGTGACAAAAGGCAACTATTATTAAGTAAGTATTATCAGACGAGAGGTTATTGCAATATTGTCTTTGGAAAACATGATTTACTAAATAAATAAGATATTTTTTTATCGTCTGTAATATTATATTTATCTTATAAAACTTAACTAATAATGGTATATATTTTTTTTCTCACATTTTTACACTGGGATTTCTAGATCTGAGAAAACTGATTGAAACCAATAAGTTTTTATACACCAGACTGATTTTTTTTTATGTCATTTTTATTGTTAAAAATGTATCTATGTTCTAATGAATCTCATTTAGAGTCAATTATGAGGGTAGCTATAAGATTACTTATTTGTTAAGTAGTGTTTGTGTATATTTTTTTATTCTTGCAATGTATCATCTAAATGTTTTATACTGTGAACACAATGGCAACTATATAAATGTGAATCGATTATGTTTATTTAATATTGAATAATGAATTTTAGAATGTTTATTACTTTTAATGTACTTATTTTAACAAAAAACAGTGTTTATTTCAATTTTTTATTAATTCTTGCGTTTACATTCCAGGTAGGTTTATATAAAAGACTTATTTAACTGTTCCGTCCAATTCAGTGCCTTTTACAATAAATATTTTACAAATAATTCGTTGTTTTATTGTCGTCATTTAATCATTTTGTCGATAATATAGTCTTCTTGCGTGCTGTAAAAAAATATTGTTACAAGTATTGTTCTTATTTAATACATTACATAAATTGAAATGAATCTCACCTAAAGTGGTACGTTATAAATAAAATATATTTATTCCTTAACAATTTTAAGAGAAGTAAACAATTCTATAATTTCTTGAAATTTCAACCGTAATTCGCAAAGTAGCCTAAAATATTAATTATTATATGAGAATAACATAATAATTTTTAGGATGAACTATCAAAAAGCCATACTTATTTCGTGCTATGATTACTCCACGAAGGTATACAAGGGCACCAACGAGCCCCAAATATAAAGTTATATAAGTCAGCATATAAATAATAATTAGCGTTCGTAGCAAGCCCATTTCCGGGCTAACTAGAATTTTATAACATTTTTTGGTTACAGTTTAATTTATACTGACTTTTTAACTGGACATTTTTAGCTCTTTATCGTCAGTTAAAGTTTCTACTTAACAATGTTATAAATAGGCGTCATTGCAATAATTTTTATGTAGTTTTTCTTTAAAAAATTCTTATTGAGAATATTTGAACATTTTAGAGTGACAGTTAATTTAAGTTTGAACTTTGAAACTAGAGTATAAACTTCATAGAGCAAAAATTTTACCACAGACTGATGTAGGCTATTTCCTGTCTACAATCACTGAAGTATTTAATTTATGATTTTATACCAATAAAATTGCAATTGATTAGAGAAGAAATAATTATTAAAATTATGATGAATTTATTACAGTACTCACAAAATTATAATTCTTTTCCTATTCTGTTTGCCGATGGCTGGTACATATGTATTTATAACATTTCAGTTCACATTTAGGAATATATGTCAAACTATTAATAACACAACTTTATAAACACATAAAATTTAATTTGTAGTAAACAAGAAATCGGCATTTATCACTGATAAAAATATTCATTCATAACAGCTGTAAACTGACAATTGACAATTTGATAAGACTAGTTCACTGACGATTCGGACAGAAGTTACGAAAAATAAAAAAAAAATAAACGTAACGTAACATTAACTTAGATCAGCTAAGATTTAAAATAAAATATTTATAAGTTTAAAAGTTATTTATTATCAGAAATAATCAAACAGGTAATAATTTTCTTTGGATTTTATAGTGAATTTTAAAGTTTTTACCTCTAACCTTGAACATTACCGAGGTGATAGCAGACGATTATGTTGGATACACGACAAAATTAACATAATAAATGTCTTAATAGGCCATATCATTTAAACCGTACCATTTTTCATTACAATGTAGTCTAAGTCGTGTATAACACTTGGTAGATAGCGATGATTATCTGTTTCTAAGTCGTTTTTAAATCGTCATATTGTACAGAATTTATTAATTAATTAAATCCTTAAATAAATTTTATTTTTCAGTTACAATGTCGTTAGTAAGGAAATTATTTGAACAGCTTAAGAGCAAAGAGTTTCGGGAGTATTTAATGAGGTAAGTGTAGTTTCTAAAATCTAATATTTTAAGAATGCCTCAATAAGAAAATGCCAGTCACTGTTTAATTGTTAAAAATGTGACGAAGGGTGGCATTATCTTACAGTATATTAAATATTTATTTGGGTATAAGTTTTGGGTATTTAAATATATTTTGTTATATTTAAATATTAAGATAAAAACAAATCAGGCACATTTATTATAAAGGCTTACCAACTACAACTTACTTACAACAATTAACTTACTACTAAATTACATATATAAAATATCTGTACATTTGTTGGATAAAAAAATATATATTCATATAATGAAAAATCTTAACTATCTATTACTATTTCTAAATCAATAATAATTTAACACTGTTAATATTAAAGTTTAATATCTTTGTGTCGTATTAGTGTCATGTTGTATGTCTTATGAATTATTCATGTGAAAAATGTGCTTTCAATCTTGATCTTATTATTCTAATCGGCTAATTTTATACATACAAAATTCATATGTAGTTTGTATTTATTTGCAACTTTATGATAA
>JAOSYY010000014.1:4297164-4311257 GCA_025727935.1 Hebomoia glaucippe | reverse complement strand
AAACACTTCATTGTCAGCTTGAGGCCACTTCTGGAAATAGGCCTCCTCCAAGCATTTCTAAACTGCCCGGTCACCTGCGACTTGCATGTAGTCGCTCCCTGACGCCAGATGTAGATCGGTCAGCAAACAGGTCAAACCAGCCCTCTGTGTATGTTGTGGGAAGCCTTCCGACACTTCCGCATTTGAATATTTTTTAATAGTCATATAATCTTTACATATTAATACAATTTGGGTGTATGTTTGTAATATGAAAATAACAGTGTTTAACTCATTGTAAACGCGATACTTATAAGTCAGACACAATTTTAAAAATGTATAATAATATAGGTACGAAACATCAGTGAATAATGGTGCAAAAACATGGAAAATGTATTCCTTATAAGAACTTCTACATGCCCTACATAAACGGTATAAGTTAAATCATGTATTTTCCTTTTAATAAGTTCTAAACAAAAATCCATAGTAGCATATGTCTATCTATTAAAGTCGGCTTGCTGCAATCTTAATTGGTTATCAAATTAGTATATTATCTTACGTTACGTGGACAAAGTGGCGCCGGTCTTAGATAAATCTACATTCATTTTTTGAAAATTCAATTAGAGTGAAGGAATGATTGCATCAACGCCATTAATTTTTCTTTTCTGTTATTTTATTCAAACGTACATACATGTTGAATATTTTATTTAATGACTTGAAAAGCAGTGAATTTTAGATTTGCACTAAGAATATACTCATTAATATATGTATATATTTATGGCAGAAACTGTACCATATAATATTTTTCTTTATATGAGTTTAAATTTAAATTTGAATTGCATTGTTGTCATTTGTAGTATACTCAGGTCAAACTAGCCCAAAAAATAGTAACACAGCTACAAAAAATCGTATACGGCCAAAAATTTATTGGAATGTTTTTCCAAACATCTCTACCTATTTTACTACAAATTTTTCAAATATAACATTTTATAATTGTAAAATAAAAGGTCCATATTGATCGCGTTCTTTGAATAGAAAATATTTTGAATAAATTATGGAATGTTTAAATGATTATAGGTACTTTAATTATTCGGATCGTAAACGAAAAAGAGTTGAAGTGCTGTAATTCCTGTATCATCTTAAAAATAAACGCTTGAAATAAAAATAAATAGGTCGACAGAAGATTATTAAATGATTAATGATATCAAGCGGTTGAGGTTATATACAATCACATAATTCTCATTATCATCTGTTTGTAATGTAATAAAATATACCATAACTTTTATCACACATTTTTTGTTATACCTTATTCAAAGCAAGAATTACACCAAAGCTTTGTTTAGCTTTATTTTATATATTTTAAATACAAGCGATATATATCGTTTGTATCGTATCGATAAAATGCAATACTTAAAAATGTAGCTTAAAGTGATTTAAAATAAAGAATATTAAAAAATCGCAATGAGTAATAAACACAACTATTATCTCTTTATCTAACCTATAAAATAAGTAAATAAAAACAAATAACATTGATTTGATTTGATTTGGAAATGAATTAAAAATATCACTGTATTGCATAGTTTGTTAAGTAAACTCGTTATCGGGCTCTGTCGATGTCACCGCAGCAATCGGTGATGATGGTACCAGGTTGGTGGCGGACTGCTGTGAAAAACCTACCAAAAAGAGTTTCATGACTGCAATATGATATTTCCAAATTATGATGATGATAGAAGAATAAGGTAAAATATCTTTAAGTACGGTTAACTTATTCCCCTGACATTGAATTTTAATGAAAAAGGATACGATGTTATAGCCCTGAATATGCTTAATCCAACGTTACGTTCTACGCTTGAACTACTCATACATACAGACGCATAAACAGACAGATACAAACACCTTTTTTAAATTTCAGCTTTTTAATCGCCCAGAATCTTTTACGCATCAATTCATTGAATGTATAGACACGCGGTTTATGCTGTTTTTGCTTGAAGATACGTTAAATTTAAGATCACCTCTGAATTTTACGGCTAAGGTACAAGTAAATGAATTATTTTTATTTTTAAATAAATTTTTCGAGTAATTTTTTTTATAAAAACAAAAAGATCTAGTGATAAGATAACTTAAATTATATTTAGACTTAATACCTATAGTTTTCAGGAGTAAACATTAAATGATTTAGCCGTTAGCCCCGCGTTGATGTTTTGTATTTGTAATGTTGGCGATGACAGCCATAAGATCAGCTGTCAAAATTGTCCCAGCCCTTCCGCAAATTAGCCGCAATAAAAAAACAAACAAGATAAACAATAATCGTTTATTTTATAAGTACTTCATATACTTTCATTAGTTAACTTATGATATTAAAAGAATTAATATAACATAAAATACTAGCTGGCCATTGTTTTGCCATTCTCGTATACTAAAATAATGGGTGTTGCCGTTAGGAGGTTGAAAACTGAGGGTTAATGGTATTTCTAATGCTAACTCATAAAAAAAAAGATTTTGTATATAAGAAAAGACATTTAGAGTCGTGGAGTGCTGTGCACGTTGCGATTCCAGTCTATGAGTTTCCAAATACTCCAAATAAAAATAAGACCGGTAGAAGAACGTTACTAAAAATGACTAATGGTGTGCTTTAAGGTGGTCAACGCGTCTTCCTGACTTACTGATTTTGGATGTGTCCATAGGGGACAGGAATGGCTTAGGTGAACTGTACGATCACTCGCCTCTCTATTTTATAAAAAAGAGTGTGCTGTCCTTATCACTTACCGATATAAAAAATTCTCAAACTTAAGCAAACGCGTAGCGTTTGTTTGCTAACACATTGACTCAAGAATTTTAAATAGATAGTACCTACGTATATATGGCGACACTGAAGGGACTGTACGTTTGGCATTATAGTTTTGCCGTGAAATAGAGAAAATGTTGTTATTACATGGTAACAAAGCTAACCAAGCAATGTCATGTCATTTTGACGTTTAACAAAGTCATTGTTGAATTTAGTGTTCCTATATGAAGTTAACACCCGCAATTAACCTATCATATAACAAGGTTTTTCCAAAAAACAACAGACTTCTCGAAATAACGAACTCAGTGCTACATGTGTAAAGCAAATGTGGCGAGCTAGTATCATAAAAGGATAATAATGTTGCAATTACCACAAAAATATCGACAAATTTATTGTTTAAAATAAGCGACTCTTAGAACAAGTTTGTTTTTCTGAACGCGTTAACTTCAGGATATAGTGAATTGAATTGAAAATTAATTTATTCTTTGATAGCTGATTTATCGACATATATACAGTATCATTCTACAATTAATAGGACCAGCTTATCAAGGAGAAATGTTACAAAATCGCGGAAAATTTATTCCTTTCCCGACCTTTCATTGTAGGACTTAATTTCGTGTATTGTATTGATAAAACTATTATATATATTATTATAGGTATAAGTGAATTAATGTTAAAAATATTAAAAAGATCGCAACAATAATTATTAAATAAAAATAAAAAAGATAAAAAACGTTTTTATCTAGCCGATAAAACCTATACTTATAAAGGAATCATTCGGTACTGATTGGCTTAGGAAAGGAATTAAACATAATATTAATTTATATAATTTATTACGTTTGCTCATTATTTATTTTAATACAAATTACATTCGGGCCCTGATCCATGAGTTGAAGGATGTAACTCTAGCGAAACCAGATGGTAAGCCCGCCTCGCAACCAGCACGAGCTCCGAAGGATGTCACTCCGATCTGTTGGTCATGTGATTTTTTAGTACAAAGATTATATTTCTTTTCAGAATATGTCTATTAAGAAATAAGATTACTTAAGGTTTGAAAGGAAATGAAACAAAGTTTCTGCAAAATCTCATAAACTAATATATGATTTTATAGGATTTTCTTACACTGAAGATATTGGAAGTCACTCACCAATAAGTTGTTGTTGACGAGCGGACCACCAGAGTCACCTCCGCAGATATTACGACGGTTGTTGCCTCTGATACAGATGGTTGAGGCGACAACGGTGGTACCACCGTAAATGTTGCGACATTCCTGGTTGCTGATGACTGACAGGGTAACGTGTCTGAGCTGTTGGCCTGTTGTGATTCCTCCCGAATCAGCTGCAAATATTGTATACCATTTTTAATGCAACACCATGTTTTAATTAAATTTGATTCTAAATTATAAAATTAATTTAAAATAAATCTATAAAATCCATGTGCAAATGAGATATGACAGATAGGTAAAGAATTTGTGGGACAACAATGATATCCTTTTTTCATGTTTTAGGTTAAAACTTTTATGCATATGAATGAATTATTAGAAAAGAATAAACTCACAGTCTCCAGTTCTGCCGAAGCCGGCTGCTACTGCGGATGCTCCTACATATTGGTTGCTGCCAGAAGCCAGGTTGATTGGTCTGATGTTGTCTGGAAGTAAGTTACTTTTTAAATTTAAAGTGTATTCTTTGTATCTTTATTGAGAATAGATATTACAAGCGTGTAATATCAGCTCATCTTCTGGGATAATTTGCTTTGTAGTGAAAGAACTTACTGTTGGTTGCTACGTTAGGGAGAACGATAACAGCGACGTCATTTACGAGTGAGTCCATGTTGTAGCCCTCGTGCATGAGGATATTATTGGAGTTCACACGGGTGCCGCCAGAGAAAAGACGGAGGGAACTGAGAACCACTGTAAGTTGTCTGCCTTGGCCTGACCTGGAACGCCAGCAGTGAGCTGCAGTTACAGCCCTGTTTCTGCTGATGAGCGATGATCCACAGACAGATTGACCTCCACTGGTTAGAGTAACGAGTAATCCTCCCTATCATAGGAGTATAGTATTAAAAATTATAAGAAATTAAATACTTTTAAACATAGAAAATGTGTTAATAAAATAATTATATTACGAAGAAGGGGAACTGTCCCAGTCTGGCTAAGGAACCACCAACGATTCTGGAGCCATCGAAGTCCATAGCCTCTTCCGCGGCTTTGATGCGGGCTGCCTCTGGAATACCGATCTGTGCATGGTAGTCGGTAATGATAGGCTCGTACTTGACCGGGGGAGCAGCTAATGCTGCCGTGACGCCGAGGACTACCAGAAACAGCTTCATAATTGCAATGCACTATTTCCAAATTTTGAAACGGTATTTATACCCAAGTGGCGAGGTAGATACTAATGTACTTCCAATAGACTATATGATAACAGTTTATCAAAACTAAGCAGATAGATATTAATAAGATTATGATATAACGCTTATGATTTATGGGCATTACGAAAATCCAAAAGTTTTACGGAGGTGGTTCAAGTCACAAAACTTTCTTAAAGTTAATTAGACATGGATATGCACATAAACACTTGTCATAAAATTATTTACCTGATATTTATATAAACTGTAACACAACAATTTATTTTTTTTTAGATGTACTTTGAATTAAGAAATAAGTTGCACTAGAAATTTTAGGGTTGTTAATATAAGAATAATGCAAATTAAAGCATTTCTACTTGAAACTCGTAATTGGTGACTGGTAGAATTTTAAGGGTCTCTATGGTTTTGTGCGGAACCCTAATGTGTTAGTGTAAGTCCATTCAAAATCTGTTTCGGCATTTCGAAGGCAAATGAGCAAACAGTTCACTAAACGACTCCAAGATCAGTAGATCTCGAAGATGCGTTGCCAACTTTCCTCCTTAGCCATATTACATCAATTGTCTTTTTTAGAAACGTTCTGCTGTCCGCCTTATTTATTTTTATTCGAGAATTCCGAAATTCATAGTCTCAAAATGAAAACACGCATAGGACTTCACGACTTTTCCGCCTATGAACGTTGGTACGTGACCCGGACGGAACATACATATAATGAAGAATTATAATATGTACTTTCGTTTGTTATTAGAAAACGCTTTTCTTTTGGCTTTATAAATAGCCACCTAAATAGCCACCTAAATTTTGTTTATAAATATCACAAAGCTGTTTAACACCGCATAATGTCTACCAAGATCATCCAAAAACTTAGTCAGGTTGGCTTATTTGACCTTGTAAAGAGAATATAATTTCCTTAAAATAATGACATATGGAAATTGTAAGTAAACCTATACAACTAACTAGATTTATATAAATTTAAATTAATAACAGTGGTTGTTCTGGACACCTTTTAAACAAGAAAATTCAGCCAATTCGTTTACGAGCAACGGTGCCACAAACAGTCATACAGACAACAACGTTTTATGTGTCATGGATTAAGAATAAAAGAATAGATAAGACTCTTTTGATGGTAATGTTTTATTATAGATAACTTATTAAATTCTATATCGTAATTTCCAAAAATATGAATGATATGCAGACTTATTAATGGATTTAAAAATTTGATCATAAATTATAAAAAAATATTTTTATGCCTGATATTTCATATAACACCGTCATCTAACTAAAATGACCGTACTTCAGTACTTAGTAAATCTATTTTTTTTATTGTTATATTTTGTTTGTTGTTTGTACGTGTATGTACATGAAAAAAAAATATCATGTACGACGTCCTTTTTTGTGGGTTGCCACGACCCACTTCAATGTATGATATTTAGTAGGTGTATTTTTTGTACTGTTAACCCACAGTGTGCATTAAATTAAATGGAATAAATAAATAAAATACCTCAAATAATCTAGAAAACTAATGAAAAAAAAAAATTGTTTTATTTATTAGTTAATCCGGGTAACTTCGACTGCAACAACTTTTTTAAGTTAGCGAGGATATACTTCCGTAGCCTGGCATGGGGCGATGCAATGCGGAGTGTGGGTCTTAGTAAACAAAGACTCGACGCGCATGGGCGCCGAGACCTTCTCCTCCGGGAAGTACGAATTGTGAGCCCCAAGGGGGAAGGGGAAACCGGGAAGTCTGGGCTATTTACCCTGATCTGTCTTAGGGGCGTCCGAGGGCGATAAGATTATTTCCTAATTTTAATATTTTACGAATCGTACGCAACAAGAGCTTTCATAGGATATAAAATTTTCGCTTTTTAGCAAAATTCTCATTGTTGCTTCATTTCTATTCTTATAGTAATATAACTTTCATAAAAGCAGTTCCAGAAGCTGTAGCATTTAACGAAAGATACTCTTCAGTTTTATTATATAATATTAGTATAAATAAGACAGTGTAAGTAAATTTTGTTCAACCTGACGTCTAATACTGAAATCTAATATTGTATTATTTTATATTATTACAAAATAATTCCCGGTGCAACAATGGCAAACGCTTCAGACAAATCCATAAAATATCAATCACACTTTTACTTAAAAAAATCATCATTGAAACCCATGTAAATTGTACAGTCATAAATGTATAAAGTGTAAGCAGTACTCCAAACTTGAACGAAATTGAATTTTAATAAGCTTTAACACCTTTGTTACTGATATGTATGAGTATAAATGTGTTCAGAAATTGTTCTATTATAAGCAAATACAATCAAATAAATTCATATCGATTAACTTTATACAGGCGATAATTTTTATGTGGGCGTGGATGGCTTAAGTCAAATTTATGAGGAATAGTGAAAAATACTCATAAGAATCTCAAGGCACGTCATTACGAATACTAAAACTGCATCATTCGAATTTTGAGAATCAATACTCTAAGTTAGGAATCGGATTTATTAATTTTGAAAGTAAAATACGAGTACAATCCACAATTTGTCTTTTTAGCTACATAATGAAATGCTGTTTTTTTTTAATTCAACGGGATCAAGGCTTGCCAAAGAATATTGATTTTAGAAAAATCTACTGCTTTGAGTATTTGTCGATGATTTAACAGTAAAAAAATCACCCTGTATGTACAAGCTTATCTTTAATTTTTTTTCTATTTTTAATTTTATTCGCTCCAAAGTATACTTACATGCGTCTATTAAAATTTTTATATGCATTTCATTTCCTTAGCTTTAAATGTTTATGTTATAATACTGTATTGAAGTATACATTATTATCCACTTTCATTAATTTTTAATAGGCGTATACTATTTAAAAATATTCCGACTACTATTTGAGAAAATAGTAATTAGGGCTTTCATATTTGAACACATATTTTTCAATTCGTAACCTACATTTAAATTTGGTTTAGTCCATAATATTTTACTAAAAACTAAATTTAATAATCTAATATTATTGTTATTTTAGAACATTATGGACTGAAAGGCGACAGTGAACCGTTCGATGCAGGTTGCAGGTGACTGGTCATTTTGGAAATCTCTGTGGACTGACCAGTATGAAATTCGCTAAATGTTCGGGAGCCACGTGAACTCATTATGCTGAATGTTGACCTCTTTTATTTCTAATTCTAGTATAATACTTTATAAGTTCCGTCCGGGTCACGTGCCACCGTTTATAGATGGAAAGGTCGTGAAGTGCTATGCGTGCTATTTCTGAATACTCGAAATAAAAATATATAAGGCCGGCCAGCAAAACGTCACAACGTCAATAATGTTATAAATGGCTTAAGGTCTTAAGTTTGGCAATACGTCTTTTAGATCTTGGAGGTGTCCATAGGCGTCAGAAATCGCTGGATATGTGCATATCACATTATATGAATTCTTCAGAACTTTTCACTCATGGACGATACCCGGACGAAATTTTAACTAATAATTAAAAGTAAAATGAGTGTTAGTTACCTAGTTAACATTTGGAAAATCTCGACTAAAAATATGATGACTAAAATTCTTAAAATTCTTGAATTTACGAGGATTTTTTCGAATAAAGACGGCCATGGCTAAGAAGCATAAGATATGTACACTGCGAAATCCACGGCAGAGTGCTAGTTATAAATATAACTATAGGATTTCTCGCACCCGTTTTATGTACGAACCTAATTCAAAGTAGGTGTACGAATAAAACTCTTTTGAAATTCCCTTGTTGCATTACAAATCTTTGTGACTGTATAAGGAATGTCAAGACTGCAGTAGGATCTTCATTTTCCCGAACGTAGTCTTGACTTCAAAGGTCCTTATATAGATAGAACCTCATTCTTTTGTTTGTAGTAACTATTAGTTATGCTCGATAATATAAAGCTGCGCTTACCCGATCAAATATTACTGTATGGCATATATGTATACAATTTTCAAAATCACTGATCTATGGGAAATTATTTCCCGTCACGCTTTTTGAGTAGCTTGCGTTTAAGGCTCTTAATTACAACTATCAAATATTACTCAATGATAAGATGTCGTACAAATTATGTAACCGACATTTTTGCTTATCGGTAGTCCGCCTATAACATGATTTTATCTCGAAATTAGTTTTACCGTGTAAAATATTACTCAATATATCTATGTTCAATCAATCAAAGGAATAGGAAAATTGGTGAAACGAATTATCATAGGAAATAGTTGCTATGTGTCTCCAGTGAATGAGAATATGTTATACACATGTCAAATTAGGCGGGGTTTAAGCACGCAAAGAGCCCTGTGGAGTAATCTTCGCTCTTTGTAAAGGCACGAAGAGAGCCGCAGTGCGAGTTAAGCCTTTTTTTATATTAAAGTAATTTATATTTTATGTTTTTCAACTTCATAAATAATTTGTAAGTTTATTTTCGGTCTACCATTGATTGAAATTAATTCTTTAATGCATCTTTTTATACGAGGTCCTCGTTCGATTCCTTTTTATGTTTACTATAACATATTTAATAATTATTGAAATTGTAAAACAAGTACAGTACAAGTGAATCAAAGTTAATAAAAAAATCTTTATTAATATACAAGAAAGGACACTAATATCTCATAATCTGAAAACAAATAAATGGCGCTGATATCTTTTCGATTTAGGTAGGAAATTAAATAAAATCAATTAAGTAATCATAGTTAATTAAGTTTATTCATTGCATACAGATACAGATTACATACGGCTCCTAATCCAGGAGTTGAAGGATGTAACTCTTGCGAAACCAGCTGGGAAGCCTACTTCGCAACCAGCGCGAGCACCGAATGATGTCACACCGACCTATTTAACAATTGATTTTTAGGAAACAATCTTATTGTATTTCAGAATGTATGATGATAATGAATCTTTTGTTGGCTTCGCATGTTTAGGATTTTTTATACTTAATAATTAAATGATCACTCACCAATACGTTGTTGTTCACAAGAGGACCGCCAGAGTCTCCTCCGCAGGTGCTGCGACGGTTGGCGCCACTGACACAAATGGTTGAGGCGACAACGGTGGTACCACCGTATACGTTGCGACATTCCTGGTTGGTGATGACTGTCAGAGTAACGTGTCTGAGCTGTTGGTTGGTGGTGATTCCTCCTGATGCAGCTGCAAGTACGATATACTCATATTTCATTGAAGTTTGTTTAAAAATAACCGTAAATTCGGTGTGCTAGAGAGATTATAATAAGGAATTTTATAAGGTTTTATAAGGTTAAGACTGAAGGCTATCTGCATATTAATACTGCTCTCATCATAAAAGAACTTACAATCTCCGGTTCTACCGAAGCCAGCTGCTACCACGGAAGCTCCTACGTATTGGTTGGAACCGGAAGCAAGGTTGATTGGTCTGATGTTGTCTGAAAATTAATATTATGTATGACAATCTAAAAATAATTATAATTTTAGTTATAGCATGAAATTATAATATAAAAAATTAAACATTAGAAGAAATCGGTGAATGAAAAAAGGTGCGGTAGCTTCATCGATTTTAAAGTAACTTCTACTGAACATTTTCTAATTCAATTTTTTAACAAAAAATTCATACTATACATTATCATACTTTTTTAAAAAAACAAACAGGTAAACCACAAATTATCACTAATTCTTGAAGTTACTTACTGTTGGTCGCAACGTTAGGGAGAACGATGACAGCGATGTCATTTACGAGTGTGTCCATGTTGTAGCTCGCGTGCATGAGAACATTGTTGGAGTTAACGCGGGTGCCACCAGAGAACAGACGGAGGGAACCTAGAACGGTTGTGATCTGTCTGCCCTGGAATTGCCTTGTGCGCCAGCAGTGAGCAGCAGTTACAGCCCTGTTGGTGCTGATGAGCGAAGATCCACAGACGGATTGTCCTCCAGATGTTAGAGTAACAAGTAATCCACCCTGTCATACGAGGCATTGTCATTTAAAAAGTTACAACTGGCCAAGGTCATTGTAATTAATGTTTTAAAAATATATTACCATGTAAGGGAACTGTCCCAAGCTGGCTAAAGAACCACCAACGATTCTGGAGCCATCGAAGTCCATAGCCTCTTCTGCGGCCTTAATACGTGCAGCCTCTGGGATACCGATCTCACCATGGTAGTCGGTAACGATGGGCTCGTATTGGACTGGGGGAGCAGCGAGAGCCGCTGTAAAGCCGAGGACTACCAGAAACAGCTTCATGATTGCAATGTAATATTTTCAAGTTTTGAAACCCTATTTATACCCAAGGGCCAATGCAAACGGTAACGTACTCCCACTAGATATATGATAACTGTTTATCGAAACTCAGCACATATTAATTAGATTAAGATATAACGATTTAGATATGTAATTAGACAAGTACGGTTCTTTTACGTAGATAGTTAGTGTCAAAAAGATTGTAATGTTAATTAGGTAAGGTTGTGTACAATAAGAAGATGTGTTATATAACTATTCATATTTTTGTAAAGACTTTTGATATAAAATTTATTAGATTTAGTGTAATAATATGGTAAAATAATATTTGTTGGATATTAAATGTGTTGGAAAAATTTCTTATAAACTGATATACGAGTATGTCTGTATGTACTGGCGTGTACTATCATAGCACTGAATTTAAAATTAAGTTCCCTTTTTGAGGTATTAAGAGTATTTCGATAAATTATTAAATTCTTATAAAATGACAGCCTGAAAGAACATAATTATAAAATTTTACAAACCAAAACAGTCTTCGACCACATAATTATTGCTTTTCACTGCCGTTTTTTGAAATCAGCTACTGGCGGTTATTCGCCAACGATATGATGTAAAACTATTAAATATTTTATTTCCACATCTTTGATGTATCTTAATAAAAGTTTTATACTATTTTAATCCTTTTCACGTACATAAGGTCCTGTGTACTAGTTTGGAGTTGTGTATCAACACGACCGTGCAAAAACTAGCATTTATTTAATATAACAAAAACATAATCGCATCATGAGCGTCACATTATGTTTCATAAAAAAATAAATAAATTCAAATTTAATATATGAGTATATTTTTACTTCGAAAATGATTTATCCAAGAAATTTTAACGTTGTAAAAACAATGATGAAACCTTAAGCATAGCAACATAAATTACAACATTGGAATTATTTAATTATTGTATTAAATTTTAAGTATATGGCAAATTAAATTATCAAACACTTGAATAGCTCTTGAAATATAGGTGAGAACAGAGTAAGTTTAACTTTTTAGGAATAAATAAAATAGGAACTACGATGTTACAAACATACAGATATAGATATAGAGACCGGAAACTTTTCTGAACGTCGGGACTTAAAATAAAACAATACTAATTGTTTCTATTAAAGTATTACAATTATTTATTTATTACTAGCTTCTGCCAGCGGCTTCGCTAGCATTCCTATCGATTTTGTAACCTACGTCGTTATATTTATGTGCATTATATTCCTTTTGAGTAACTTTATTAATTTACGATTTTTTCTACAAATTTATTATATGTATAAAAGAATAAAAGAGAATATATTTACAAAAATAATTAGCCTCTATTTACAGATTGACAGACAAAAAAGTAAAAAACATCTCTGGGACAGTTTTTTCATAAATTCGCTGAATTTATACACGCGATTTATACTGATTTATTATATAATACTAGCTGACCCCGCAAACGTCGTTTTGCCACATAATAATAGGGGTTGACTGTAGAGGGGTAAAAATTGGGGATTGTATGTATTTTTATATACTGTAACTTAAAAAATGAAAAAAAAAATTAAGCGTGAACAACCCTTATCATTTAGGGAGATGAAAAATAGATGTTGTCCGATTCTCAGGCCTATTAAATAACTATATAAATTTTCATAAGGTTCGGTCGAGCCGTTTCGGAGGAGTTCGATTACGCACCCCGTGACACGAGAATTTTATATATTAGAAGTATAGAATATATAATTTATTGTACACATTTGTGTTCGCGTGCAACAGATGCAAGAAGAGTCTAAGCTGAATTTTATTCGTTATGATTCATGATATAGATCTAAGGGCAAATTACATTGGCATGTATACTAGTCGAATCTGTCCACTTCTTCTTTTCTTACTTAATCTAAATATTTATTCATAACATTTAATTATAGGCTATAATGCATTGTCGATTAACTTTCAGCCTGAACCAGAACCACAACTGCCTGTTATGTCAAATGATTACTAAACGCGATCGTTTAAATATCTTTTGCTTTTTATGTATCAACCAATTGAAATAAAACAAACCTTAAATGTAAAGTTAAACTTATTATGATACAATATTGAAAAATCGGTTTAGCCGTTTCTGATATCAGCGCGAACACGGACATAGACAACATGACAAAAATTGTAAAAATCGCCGTATTACTTTTGACTTAAACTTAATGGTATGGTATTAAAGTTCAAATTGACTTTTAAGTATTATTACGAATCGATTGTATGGGTATATAGAAAAAAGTTGTTCTTAGATAAACTCAGGAAATTTTTCTCTCCGTAAGAACCACCCTTGTACTTCAAGGAATATTCTAAAAAAAGAATTAGAGAAATCGGTTCAGCTGCTTTCAAGATTTACACTTAGCAACACTTAGCTTAGCTGTTATGTGTGAATTATTCATTAATTTTTCGTTATAAATATACGTCATTCGTTCGTTATCAACAAACGTCAGATATAGTTGAAATATTAGCGTGCGTATTATATAACTTTTTAGTAAACAAAATTACATAATGTTTTAGATTAATATCTTAAGAGCGGCTACAGCAGACGCGAAGTCTATTTATAAAAAAATTAATTCTGCAATAAACCTATTAATCTTATATTTTTGAGACTGGAATGATATATTATGAGCTATATGTTTTTATTTACACAACTCTTTTAAACTTATTTAAACGTTGTAATCTTATAATATTTAGAAATGCTTAAAAATAGTGCGTTTCCGAAACTTAAAT
>JAOSYY010000014.1:4286051-4297064 GCA_025727935.1 Hebomoia glaucippe | reverse complement strand
TTTCATCAAAATCGGTCAAGCCATTTCGGAGGAGTATGGCAACGAAAACTGTGACACGAGAATTTTATATATTAGATTTAATGCGGAGCGGACGAAACTGTCTCGTGGCAACGCAAACACAATTACAACAATCCCGTATACACCAGTCCATTGTGGAAATAACAAAGGTGTAGAATGATTCATGCGACCTCCACGCCGTGGTTTCTTTAATATTAGATCAAATTGTACCTTTGGGGGTATCACAACCTTCCTCATTTTAATAGAGAGACGAAGCATACCGGTTTTTATGATAATACACTGTCTGTAGTTTCAACATTATGGAGATTTCTTGGGGTATTTTTTTTATGCGATAAGAAGGCAAACGACTGTACAGTTCACTTATATTACGCGATTTCTGTCGCCCATGGGCACCTCCAAGAACAGTAGATTCTAGAACATGCGTTGCCAAACTTAATATACCCTATTTTTCTCATATATTTATTTTCTCAATTAGATATAAAATTAAAATACAAAAATAAAAATAGTATAAAAAACCTAATCTGGAAAACCACTGGAGTTTGGCCCAAGCTACCGATGGTTAGGGCCCCAGAGACAGAAATCTTCTGACAATACGTGCTGTGTCCAGGAGTACTGCCTTTTGCATCTGTCCCTTGATCCAACCATCTAGCGAGAGACTTTTAAGATATTAGACTTTATTTTATTTTAATTTCGATTATTGGGAAAATCATAGACTGAAATCGAAACGCGTTTAGCATTTCACGACATTTCCATCTATGAACGGTGGTAACCCGATTTATAAGTTGCATAAATTATTAGGAGATCTTACCACCACATTTAATCGTCGAAATCCCTGTGTTTTTGACACTCGTCCGACCACAGGCAGCCCGTACTCTAGGCAGACTGCAAGTAACATATTTTTAAATGCAACTGCATTCCGACTGGGACTCGAACCCGGTGCTCTGGCGTCTCGGTTGCTTTACCCAACCACAAGGCTACAGAGCCCCCAACATCCGGTTAGTTTTAACAGCCACCTGGCTAAAAACGCGACGTCCCCAAAAAAAAGAAAAAAAAACCCCAAACTCGAGTCCCACATAACCAGCCAGTGGTATGCGTAATGCATTTTCTCTTCGCCAAAAACACCGGAAGTATATATTTTTTCATTAGTTTTTGAGATATATAGCATTATTTTCATAAAATTCAGTACTTTGACTTGCAATAATTAACCTCTGGCACATAATATGTTTGTAATGAAAATGCCACATCATATTAATTATTAATGTAGCTCCCGCTAAGTGTTCTATCACAAGTTTTAACCTCAGCACCGATATAGCTTAATTAGCATAATTGTATATAATAATGACGTACTTTACAAACTGCGACTGAAATGATACTCACGAAACGACAGCCATTACTGATTTTCCAGCTCAGTACTCGTGGCGTGGGATTAAAAACTTCTCTTTTAAATGGCAATAATTATGTTTTGATTATTTTTCACTACTATTCAGCAGTTTTTATCATAGTTTATCTATTTTCCCAGATACATTCATTAACGAACATCTATTATTATCTATGTAAAACATATGGCCGGCAACAAAACGTCACAATGTCTAGAATTAGGTAATATTGCTAAAGCCTTAAGATTTTAAACTTCTAGATCTACTGATCCTGGAGGTGTCCATGGGCGACAGGAGTCGCTTAATATAAGTTAACTGTATGCTCGTGTGCGTTTTTATAGCATAAAAAATGTAGCCTATAATAATACTGTGTGTCGTTTTCATCTAAATCGATACATCCGTTTATAACCGATCGAGTAAAAGATGTACAAACACAAAATATTGGTAACTTAAAAGCTTAGATTGTTATTTGTTAGCTATGTTAGTAGCAGTTATATTAACAAAAAGAGGTTAAAATTTATACATTTTTGTTGAACAAACACCGTTATGAAAGTTTGTCAAAACATCCCACCTAAATTATTAAAGACTTTTTAAACATAATATACATATGTATGATTTGTACACGCTATGACAATGACCGGACTTTGCTCGGAGATTTTCTCATTGTCTCAGTAATAAGTAAATTTTATAGAATTACTGTCTTAACTAAGTTACGTACATAAATCCACTGTCGATGTACTAGAATATTGGAAGTAAAAAACCTTTAACTGTGTTTAATTTTATAATAACATTAAACCTCTCTATTTGTAGATAAATCAAATTGTGTTTTATTTTTGTGTATCATCAAACACATTACATATATGTATAATCACTAGCTGACCCAGCAGACGTCGTTTTGCCACAAATATTTAGGGGTTGACTAAATAGGGGTGAAATTTTGGGGTTGTATGTATTTTCATATGCTGTATCATAAAAAAATAGAAACAAAAAATTTTGGTCTAAAAAATAAAAGACAAATTTAGGGGTGGACTACCCCTAACATTTAGGGGGATGAAAAATAGATGTTGGCCGTTTCTCATAGATACCGGATAAGCACAAAAAATTTCACCAAAATCGATCAAGCCGTTTCGGAGGATTATGCCAACAAAAACTGTGACACGAGAATTTTATATATTAGATAAACTGTATTTATATCCACCACCGGCGCCATGCTGTTCTACAACCGCGATCCTGTGGTCCTGTGGAAGTTCAAAAAGTCGGAAAACCGAGTAGGTTTTAGTCGGTATTCCGTCCTAGAACTCTGAGATTTTTGACTTTTCAGCAAACAAAAGTATGGTTCTTCTTAGTTTTTAGCTTGGGTGAGTGTTAAGTAACCGGCTGTCAGACGGTATGTGTAATGCATTTTCTCTTTATAAAGAAAAAGGGAGTTTTATAACGTTCAGCAATTCAATCTATTAAAACGATTAACCATTTTTAATTAGTATATAGTTCGAATCGATTTATGTTTATGCTTAAATCATCGATAAGAATCTATACCAAAATGCATTCTATTACTCTTATTTGTTTCTATCTGTTCGAAGTGTTTGAAAGAAATTAAAACATCTAACTAGGAGAGTTATGTATATATGTACCTAAATGTTGTCGAATACAAGAAGATAAAAAGCCATAGTTAATATGTGAAGAACATCAATGCGTATAAAAGTCGCTAAAGACGGGAGACATAAAAGTATGGAAGGGTTGGAAAATGAAAATATAGGATTAATAGTCGCAAAGTGGGTTATTTAAGAAAATTATAGGGTAGTTTGATCGAAGTCGTAGAACAAGTTCGCTCAGTAAAGTCGTTGCTATCAATCGTGCGCGTACGACTAGGGTTGGGAGTTTATTGATAACCAAAAGTATTACAAAAAAAAAACATGATGTTTAAATTCATAAGGTACTTAAAATTATAAATAGCACCGCGGCCGATGGAACGCCAAGAAATTTTGAATCAAATATAAGTTTTATTTAAACTTATAATAAAATATTAGCCGCACGAGCTAATCTAAGTTGGATGTAATAAATTAACATGTAAAAATATACTTGACGGAACTATCATAAAATAAAATTTAATATTAACTTTTTTCCACACTGACAATTTCATATTCATAGTTTAATTCAGATTAAACAGACGGCCTCTTTATTCGTGAAAAAGAAAATTTTAGAAGCAACCCTACACACTTGGACAAAGGTAATGTCTCGGCACTAAAAGTCAATACGCAGGATATATGTCCCGTCGGGTCCAGGCACCGCGGGTCCCGTAGCCCACCTGTCTCGCAAATATATTAGTCCTCAATATTTAATGTGAGCGAGACGGTCACGGGGCCACACAGCCGCTACCTGACTGAGCAATGGTGTTTCTATTTTATATTAGAAAAGATAAATATCGCAAATAAAATATGAATGACTCGTTATATTCGTATGAACATAGCTAACTACATGCTATCACCACATCTATGCTCGAAACAAAAATAATTACATCCACAGCATTTCCTTGAATATCGAATATCGTCAATTGGCTAGGCTTTTACAATGCCGCCTGCAATGAGAGGTGTTAAAAAGAGATTCTAAGTTTGTAACAAACATTCAAGTTGTCTTTTCGAAAACTACTATATATAGAGGATACACTGTTTGCAAAGAACAGATATTACACTGTTTATTTCACTATAAGTTACAAGACGTGATATGGGATTTATAAGGAATACATAACTGGTAATATATCTTTCACTGGCATGGTATCACATTTTCACTGGCATAAAATATATAGTATCTTCACACGTGCATTCAAGTCTATATATACTCCCTGTGTGACAATTCGTGTCATAGCCGTTCTACTGTAATCCTTATACGAGTACTACCTGACCGTTCGTCTGGGTCACAAAAGTTAATATACAACTGATAATCGTTAAAAGGTCATAGTGAGCCAACCTTGAAAGATAGACATATGCTATGCTTAGAACTTTTTAAAGGGAACAATTCCGTCATACATGATTGTTGCGTAACTTTAACCGTTTACGCGACGGAAGGCCTCAAAAGGTATAAAAATTTTCCGTTTTTACAACTTACATTTCTCGTTGATGCTCCGCTCCTATTAATCTGAGCGTGATGTTGTATGCCTTCCTCAATAAATATGCTATGCAAAACGGAAAGATTTTTTAAATCGGACATGACAACACAGAGTAGGCACGCCAAGTATACCTTAACTATTAGTAACTTCAGTAATTCTCATTAGTACAAGCTAGTTGTAGGGTCCATTGAATATCTACAGAGGTTGGCTCTAGCTAACTTTTAAACTCATACTTATGAATATACAAAATATTTAAAAGTTGTTTATGTATATAATATTGATATTATTTCTCTTATTAGGTAAAATAGGGAGTTTTATAAGTATTATTTGTGCTTATTTGCGGTGCATGCCACAGTCTATAAGCAAGGTTATTTATTTGTTAGTTACTATGCACATGCTAAATGTCTTGTGAATTTCATTTAAGTAATTCACTAATAGAATGTTTGTTAACAATAAGAGCTTACGAACATTTACAACACCAAAGACCATGGTAACACGACATCGGTCTTTGTAATGAGAAATTCAATAACTAGAAGATTTTCAGGGCGACTGAATAAAAAAATTGTATTTCATCCATACAAACGGTGAACAAAATTATACTTACCATACCACCATACCTACTTACCATACCATAACATAGTCGCAGATATTCATAAAAAGCTCTCTAAAAATTAAATGGAAGGTCATAACGCTGTAATTAAATTTCAATGGAGAGCGAAAAGGGCAGAGCCTTTAAAAATGTAAGTCCGAATATTCTGTTAATGAATCCTCTTCCTCTTATTAATTATGCTAATTACATTTAAAATCACCTTATGCAGTCCTTTGTGCTACCCTACTTTCTACTTCGGTACTTTGAAAGTATTATTAGGTTTTGTGTGAAATATCTCGTAACGAAATAAAAATAATGAAAGTAACGAAAATTGGGAGTAGATACGACATCATTTTCAGGACATCTTAACAGAATGACAATTTTTTTATACATCTAATCGACAGACGAACTGAGATTCACTTTTTGGTTGGTGAAAGCTCAGCCAACTGACATCATAAATTATTCAATGATCTAGTGTTAGCGATTTTTACTTCGAGCATTCCGAAACTTATAGATTAACTAGCTGACCCCGCAAACGTCGTTTTGCCACATAATAATAGGGGTTGACTGTAGAGGGGTGAAAATTAGGGGGTTGTATGTATTTTTATATGCTGCATCTTAAAAAAATGAATAAAAAAAATTCGTCCAGACATTAAATAAAATTTAAGGGTGAACAACCCTTATCAATTAGGGAGATGAAAAATAGATGTTGTCCGATTCTCAGGCCTACTGTTACGGAGGAGTTCGATTACGCACCCCGTGACACGAGAATTTTATATATTAGATGTTGAAACGCGCATTACAGCATGTCACGACCTTCCATTCCATCTATGAACAGTGGTATTTGATCCGGACGGAACTTATAAGTTTGTTAGAAATTCCAACAACATTTAACTCCGCATACCTGTGTTTTGGCCTTTAACTCAATCCTTAGAAAAAGACGCTTAAATCATTATAAATTATATAACATTCAAAAACATGTATCTTATTAAATTTTAAAGACAATTCTGTTTTTAGTAAGATTGTCTTAATATAATTACTCGTACATATTTAATTATTATATAATAATTTCGATATCATATTTTATGATCTCCTTCAGCTAGGTGCAATTTGGGTTTTTTAGGGTAAGCGTAGTAAAAAAGCATAATATATAAAAATGATTTATTTAGTAAATAATTGAACTGATTTCGAATACGATAAAATAAGTTTCGAGTTACTTAACATAAATGCTACCTGAATTCTATACGTATCTTTAGAATAATAAAACTTTATATAAAACATTAAATTCAGAGACTTATAACGAAGACTCAAATTTAAAGCATAGCCAGATTATTTAATGTTTCCCGGCACGATAACTGACATCGTTGATTAAAAATATTAGGTTTTCAGTCAAGCCTTATCATTCGCAACGTTTTTACGTATGGACAATACTTTTTCGAAGACAACAAGAGTAATATTCCAGTAGAAGGAACTAGACTAAAATTCACATGTTTAATGCTTGTAAAAATTTCATACAATTGCTAGCATTATTTGATTGTTTTAAAACCGAGGATAGCGAACACTTTACATAATTTACACACATAAAATCCATAAAAAATATTTCTAAAAATATATAGCTATAAATAAGAATTAAAATTTAACTATATCTTTCAAAAATTACCTTTAAGTTCAATAATTTAATTAGATACACAATTGATTTTATTACACCAGAACTCCATGGTTGTTTGAAATTTTTCGGATAACAGAAAAGTTCCAAAAATTATTAAGTTTACAACATATTTTTTGCCATTAAAAATACAAAAAGCAGGAAATAATCATAATAGGTAGGTACATACAAAGTGAATATTATATTCCTATCTACCATAAAGCTGAGTATCACTGCCATCATTCCATATCCTACCTACATTTTACACCACACCATATAACACTTTGATCATTCGAGATATTGAAATAAATTGAAAGACTCAATAATGGAAAAAAAAACATTACAAGCTGCATTTCGAGTCTATGCAAACATTAAGAAAATCTTAAGATTGTCGTCTTATCACTCGTTATTATCACTCGTTTTAAATGAACCCATAATTTACGTCATCCCCGTTTTGCCCTCCGAGAGATGTGGAAGACATACGAATATCCAATTATTTTATCGAAGCCCTAAATAATATAAGCATTATTAAGTAACGTACTACCTAAGACGTACAAATTACTGGACGCCAGTGTTCGCATGCACCAAGTACCAGTCAAAATATATCTAAATATACTATATATAGCCTTATATATAGCGATGCATTTAACCGCTGTGATATTTAATGAACGCTATTCGCTTCTTAAAAGATATGACATCGCGACAAATATTTAACTATATATTGGGAAAGAATTCATTGAATACCATCAAAAGAACCTTCCGAGCTCTTATAGTTATTACTTTTGTAAGTTAACTTATATAGCGATTAATAAATCACTCTATACAGAAATAAATTATATATGTAAAAAACAACATCTTTTTTATTAATTCGTTCTTTTTTTTATAGACTTTCTAAAATTTTCTTATCCGAATTGAAATAACGCAATAAGTATAATCTGTGAAAATAAAAATAAGTATTATACATTCAAGAAACTGTTGCAAAATGATTGCTTACAAAACTAAATATCACAGCGATTAAGCATATTTAATAAACTCAATAAATACAAATAAATATTGGTGCCTCGTTCGCTTAGAGTTCTTATCTCAAAATATATCTTTTCAACAATTCGCAGCTCATAATTATAATATATGTATTTCCTTAACCTTTAATATTGAAATACCAGTAACAATAATTATAATATATGATAAAATTGTTATCAGTAAACCGTTTTCCTACTTCGATATACAAGCAAGTCTCACTTCAGTAGACATTCAAAAAAAGCCCCCAAATGTCGAACTAATCGATAGTAATTGGCCAAATTGCCCCGTCCTTGCTTAGATTACAGATAAAAAATAGCTACACAGCTTAAACTTAAATAAAAAATGTATTCATCAATTTTATTAATTCCCGGCACGAAAAATTTTGTATTTGGTTTCAAGTATTTTTCTACGTTTGTCGGTAACTTTTAAAGAATTAGACCGATTTTGATCTGTTTTAGCTCGTTTGTAAGCTGACGAGATGAGGATGGCTCTTGACTATTCTATAGGCATAAATGTTAAACGTCATATGATTTTTCATCGGGGTATACGTAAAATTATTCGTCATTAAATTTTTTGCGTTTAAAATTTGACAATAAATGTAGATAAATGTCTAAAAACTTTTCATAAGATCAAAAATTGCTTACGCGAATATTGGCACAACTTTAGTAACGTATTTTAATTTAATAAAAGTCTACTCTTCAACGACTATCACGATAAATATCGTTGTGAATAAATACAACCTTAGAGATGCTTCGTTATATATTAAACTATGTACACTTACACATATGTACATTCATTGTGCGTAGATCGGGGTTTGAATGTGGATATGCAATTACGTAAAGAAAAGGCATCACTCAAATTGAATAGTAACGGATACTATATATAATATCCGGATTTATTTATCACGTTATATTGGCATCCAACCGGTTTATCCGCTTGAATACTAACATTTTGTAATTAAACCAATCCCAATGGAATTTTTTACTCTGTTTCTTGTGTCAGAATTTATTTGTTACATAAGACTTAATTCTAAATCTGTAACTAATTCTATGAACTCTGTATGAATAACGCGGATATAATACAAATAAACATATAAGTTTAAGTGCATGCAAAATGTAACATTGGTTTATTGCTGAAGTGATGGCTTCTACAATTTTTGTTATAAAATTGATTCATTGTAGTCTCGCTAACAAGTCAGAATTAATGATAGTGTTTTGAATACATCACATGGATTTTTTTAAACGTTGATGTTTTGACAAATCTCTAGTATACATAACGACTTCTTGATTTTTTCATTAACTTGCTTTCTTCACTTTGTATTGCTAGTCACTTCACACTGCAGATAGTTTACTGAAATAAGAAAAATAACTTTAAATAGATAATTTTGTACACGACTCCAAGTATATTTATATCATTATGTAAAATTACAATTAGTTAAATTTTGTGTTAAGTTCTCTTATTGGTGATGCAAAATTGTATACCGTTGATTAGCCATACTTATTGGTAAATCAGTTAAGGTAGAATTTGTTATAGTCAAATTTGAATTTGAACGCTTTTATAAACACTTTTCATAATAATCCTCTGCGGAAAGACATGCTGGCGTTATGCTAATACGTTCTCAATCTAATAGCAGAAACATAGTGTCTACAAAAGGGTGTTTAGTCGTAAAGATTACTAAGGTTAGCAAGGTAGGAAGGTTTTATAAAAAGATACGTACAGGATGCCGCGGTGCAAGGCGCGCGAGCGAGTAGCTTTCGGGCTGGAAGGTTGGAGGGCACTGAAGGTGTGGGTACTGCCCTGACCGACTGTCTACCCCCTGCAGAAGTAACCAACGTAAGCTTTTTATACGCACAAACATTCCTGGATACAATATTACTAACCGTGTACGAAATCCTTACTAATATTATAAACGCGAATGTTTATGAGTGTGTCGGTTAATACTCGAAAACTACCGAAGGGATTTTAAGGAAACTTTATAGAAATATAGCTCATACATATATTAGAGTTAAACATTTGTTTTATAAGGTGTAATGTTTGATTATTGTTGTTAATAAAAAAAGTCTTATTAAGAGTGAAGAGTAATAAATGAGAAGTGATATATGAATCCTGTTTTATTAAAATCGGTGTTCAAACACATAATTGACGCGGGCGCAATTGCGGGATTTACAAATTTTTAACTTCCTTACGTTTAGATTGTTTCACAAAATCGCCTATTATCAATTTAATAAACGTGTATTAAATATATATACGTATACCCTACGTATCATTTCCGCGGCGTAGTTGGTAAATACTTAAGTTTATTTTCACGCCACCTCTTAAAATGTATAAAGTAAATCCTTTTTTATTTCAAATTGGCCGGGATCTTCCTTAACAATATTTTAAGAAATCGGTAATAAGGATTACAACCGACTGAAATGCGGTAGTAATATTCATATAAATAAATAGAATAAGCAAAATAAGAAATTTCCTGCTCTTTAACATTTACAGTAGAAATCGCGACTAGATTAACAAAGGGGCAATATTTCAATGAAGTTAGTGAGCTTACAGTATGATAACCAAAAATGAGTAGCTTTACAGGTAAAGGTGATCGTGTAATATAACAAATATCGAGTACACAAACCTGTCTCCCGCCGAACATAAGCCTCAGCCGAGACACACTCGCACCGCCAGAACTAGATCAAGAAACCAATATAAATAAGTATTGTAAAATAATGTAATTATGTATTTGTATTTTAAGTACACGACAAGACTTATCACTCTTGTAACTCGTTGTACTAAAAAAATTATACAATAGAATTCAAATCTATACCTTTCAGCAGTGGACTGGGTCGGTGGAGTATTGGATGCCGATAAATGTACCTAAAAATGGTATAAGTTGTGAATGAAGTCTATATATATTTTTTTAAATAAAAAATGGTTAAAAAATATTTTACCTTGTCCTTTTTTCTAAATGATTCTTGCCGGTTGTTATCCGTACGTTCGTCAGGAAAAACGATTTTTTCGTATCTGTATAAAATAATTATATTATTTTAACACTACCGCGTGCGACAGCCGTTCGGTACATAGATCTTAAATACAAACATTAAATTTTAAATATGTACCATTCTCCAATCCACTTGACCGTACAAAAAAAAACATCAGTCCAAACGTTTAGGAGTTTAATCTCAAACATGCACAGAAGGTTTATCAAGTAAATGAAATGTATATATTATTTTGTAATCATGACACAAAAACTCAAAACAGTAATTGAATTATTTTTCAG
>JAOSYY010000014.1:4226650-4237947 GCA_025727935.1 Hebomoia glaucippe | reverse complement strand
TACAAAAAATATGACATTTCGTTGTCAGATTTGACAGAAAACCTCGACAAAGTCAGCTCATACGTTTACCTACCTTACCTAGGACCTATTACGTCATAGATAGACAGAAAGATACTGACAGACAGAAAAATTTATGTCGGAATAGCTTTATCTCTTTGGGTGAAACTTTATCAAAGTCAAAGTAATTAATGAAATTTATATATTCGGACACGAAAACGAAAGTCCTACAAGACACAGGCGACATTGATATTTCTTCGGAAATAGTCGAAACTAGTTGAGATTTCTCGGAAACTTTTCCGATACGTCGCAAGCACGTCAATTAATATTTTAGCTTACATTAATAACGTTACGGAAATATATCCGAATGTTTCCGTAATTGCCTGATGTATTCACAAAGCGATTATTAAATAAACGGTTAAAAATAAACGTGAATTAAAAAGCTTTATTAAGCTACGTTACGTCAAAAGCTCGGGATAAATACCAGGACATTAAGAGTGCTATTAAAAAAATAATTTATATAATTACGAATACAACCCCGCTATCGCAACCGTAGATATCGTGTTTTCAAAAATACGAGTTACTTTTGATTCAGATTGATTGCTTTTTTAAGGGGAAGTACAGATGGGTACTTTAATAGATTAAGCCTTTTACAAATATACCACATATACCAATAAACAAATTAGGAGTTTTCTCTAATGTCGAACTTGCAGGTTTGTCAAATTAATTCGAAAGTATGTTATGGCATTTATAACAGAAATACAATTCAAAATCGTCCGTCTGGTGGCGTAATCTTCGAAATGGCTAAGCCGGATTTTGTTGTAACACTAAAAATTATATAGATACCAATACGGGCGAAACCGTAGGTCAACATTAGTACATAATACATCAAATCTTCTAAAAAAAATGTGCTTCGTTATTTATAATTTTTTTTTTTAATTCTACTTGAAAAATTAACGTAGATCTCTAAGGAGGTTTATTAGAATTTTTTAATGCTAACCTTACCTCTTTTTGGATATTCCTAAATGGTGACAGTCTCCTCCTTAAGGCCGGTTCTACCCCGGTGTGACCTGAAGCATTTTTCCGCCTAAATGTCATTACAACTGACATTGACAGATTGTTATATTTATTATTCCGTGTTAAATTTCACCGGTGACGTCATTATCGTCGTGTAATCGACTCTCTCGTTTTGATACTTTTGATAAAACGAACGGGTAATGATGGGCGAATTTCAATTTTTAATTATGTCTCTCCGTTCATACTTTTCATTGGGATTATTTTCGATATTTCCTCGCTGCTATGAAGTTGGTTGTTGGCGTGTATTATATTGTAGCTTTTGGCAGTAGTTGCAAATGCATATATTTAAATATTAAGCGAAATTTTCGTATGCATTTGAAAACATTTAAAATTCAAAAAAATAATGTTAAAAAGATTAAGAACATTCTGTATAAAGAATTTCGAAAATCAAAGTCAAGCTCTATCCACAATAGATCAAACCTATCCCGAACAATCAATCAGCTTATCACACAGAGTTCCAGGGTACAACAAACCTAAGCCTATAATCCTTATCGGGCCCTTCCCCGGTTAGCACGCTATCAATTGAACACCCTCTATAAATTGTTCTTCGATAACATAACTTTCAATCACGGACTTACCTCTATTCGGAAACATTTTTAGGTCAAACTTTATCTTTTTAGGACGATTGGTACGTCACGGCGAGTTGCTTTTGCTTTTCGAAAAACTCATGTTTTTCATAAACCTTAAAAATAAAATATTTATACTTGTTCAGGCTCAGACTACATTAGACATTTATCATACTGTATACAGGATGTTTGGGGACTGCTCCCGAAAACGAAAACAGGTGATAGTATTAATGACACATAAAAAATATCATATTTTTAAAACATTTTATTATTTCACTCGATCATGTTTGTTTTTGTTATCATGCTTCATTGCTAGTTTTTTTTTAAGTAACTTAAAGTATTTTTTATGAAACTATCGTTTCATTTAGCTGTACACAGACGAAGCGTAAATAGTGCTAACAAAAAGTGATAAAATGTGTCTTTTTTCAGGATCGAAGTTTATTCCGTTCATGACTTTTCCATCTATGAACGGTGGTACGTGACCCGGACGGAACTTACAAATTTTTAGGAGTTCCTCCCACCATATTTAATACTCGAAATGCCTGTGTTCGTTTCTTCAAAGCAACCATTTCGTAACGGTTCGGAAAAACCTCCGGCGAAAGCTGATTCTACAGATAGGTTGAAAAATGCGTGGTAGATTTCCAACCTTAGACAAGGCGCCGTTGTGGATCGCCAGGCATCGAGATGGTGAAGTTGGAACTAATTCAAATTTTACATACAGTTAAATGACTGCGTATCAAATTCTAAGCTGAATAAAAATGTTCCTTTTAATATCTTGAATTAGTTAATAAATACAATATATACGAGAGCTAATTTAGAGAAACAATTTAAAATCATTATTCTCTTAGCCAAGGAAATTCACAAAATGAATCATATCAGACAAAACTTTCACAACAAAAAAGATTTTTCTTGACGTATCATACAATTGAAACTTGTGTATTGTCTTCAAAAATATATTTCTATTTGCTACATTAGAAGATCGGAAGTTAGCACCGGGACAAGTTTTCCTCCGTTTTCCTGTTACACCCGGAAACGGTCGAAACAACACCGAGAAGCCGGATAAGCCTCGCGAATAGAGAAGATTATTTTATATTCTTTCTCCCTTGAGGATAATGTGTTGGCTATTTTTAACACATTATAGTATCAACGTCTTACAATCAGCTAACGATCCCGTGTGTACTGATAATACTATAAAATACAGAGTGTTTGGTGACTGCTCCCGAAAACGAAGACGGGTGATAGTAATAATGACACTTGATGAAAGGACGGAAAAATTCGATCCTAAATAAAAAAAAATACATTTTTAATACTTTTTATTAGCATTATTTATGCTCCATATAGTAAGTATAACTAAATGAAACGATAGTTTCATAAACAATACATTAATTTACTAAAAAAAACCAGCAATGAAGCATGATAACAAAAACAGCTGGACTAACACGATGGAGCGAAATAACGATAATATAACGTTTTAAAAATGTATTTTTTTTAGTCAGAATTGAATTTTATTTCGTCTCTTCATCAAAGGTGGCATTAGTACTATCACTTGTCTTGGTTTTTCGGAGTATTCCCCAAACATCCTGTATACTCAGATCCAATTTCCTACCGATTGTGACGTGTCTTGCATTGTATTTAAATTTTTAGCTTTTTCACTATTACACCAGTGATGAAGAGTCGAACGTACATTTTTATTTTTCAAAAGTATTTCAATATTTAATATTTGTAGAGGACAACGTCTGTTCGGTCAGCTAGTTATAGACAAAAATTTAAGCACTCTATATAATATGAAGTATTTTCTAAATCTCAAATGATTGAAAAATATAATCTTTAATTTTTCACTACTCAAGTAACGAATATCAAAATATAAACAAAATCCGTTGTCAAACAAAAAGTTTGTATTAAATTCAAATTTTAAAAACATTGAATTACGAAGAGCGTGAGTGGTGCTCTATAACATTAAAATTGTGAATTTTTATTTACTCGTAATTTTTAAAATCCTCTCCGCGACTAATTCGCATAAGAATCACAATGGAAACAGACACCGCATTTAGGGAATTAACGCTGCTAAAATTTTCCTGGCTCGGAACAAGTGAATAAGGCTTTTTTAATATTTTATCAAATGAAATGCAGTTGGAAATTTAAAAATGATTAAACGGGACGCTGCAGATTAATTAGCAACATCTGAGCCAGCTCTTACATTTACTAAAGCGCGATACGCACCTCACGATTTCAATCCTCTTTTCAAAATATGTTAACGACATTAAATCTTGAAGTTTCATCGTCACCAACTCGATGCCTGGCGTTCCACAACCGCGCGTTTTCTTAGAGATTTTCCTTCACTCACAACCACTCTATGGAATCAGTTTTCCCCGGAAATTTTTCCGAACCGTTACGATATGATGGCTTTCAAGAAACGAACGTATTCTTTCCTGAAAAGCCTCCAACGCGCCTTCAAGACTGGTTTTGCTAACGTTCACGAGTGACGGTAGTTACTTGCTATATGCTCGTTTACCCCCCTTTAATAGATAAAAATATACTTTGGTTAGTCTTATTATACTTTTGGTTAAGTCTCCATCCCTAATAACAGAGTTTTAAAATATCGAGACAATTTGAAGTAAAGTTACATAAAGGAAATAAATTACTAAGAATCTCCGCCATCTTGTGCACTTGTCAACTCACGCTACAATTTTCAATACGGCTGGAACGGTTTCAATGATTTATAGCATGAATATGTGAAAAAATAATATAATGTTTTATCAGTTTCTAAACATTAAAAAATAATGTAGTGATATGTTCGTTCGACAAAGTGGCTATTGAGGGAATGTAGAAATTGTTTTGTTTTTGGTTATCATTTTTTAATGTAAATTATTTACGATACGATGGTGACAAAATCGGCTATTTTTTAAAATTTTGGGGTTATTATGACCTGTGATGTACCAAATAACGATTAGCAGTGTACTCGATATAACTAGAAAGAAATCCAAAATTTCCATTCCACGTATTAATTAAAAAATGTACAAACGCTCGCCAATAAACTGCCTAAGATCACTAAGACTGGCGGTTTTTGCTTTTTAGTTGCAATTTTGCTCTAAATACGATTTTAGTTTTGTAAATACGGACATTTACTCTCATTTAAATCTACTCATCCTTAATTATAATATTACTCATGTGAAAATTACGTTTTGCATTATGAATATATGTTATTGTAAAACAAATTGTGTGACAGATATATTTCTGTGTCTTTTACTGACGTTTTGAAGCCACGAACCGTCTTTTTTAACGAATATAACAAACAACGGCGTGTTATATTATAAAAATGTTTCACTCGAAAAGGCACCAGTGTTCGAATCCCGTTTCATTGATAAACGTTATCTAAACATCGCTCATCGTTAAAGTAGCATTTTATTTATTTCCAATATGTCCTCGTAAATCAAAAAAATTGACAATTCAGACATTCCATCCGAAATGATATATTACTGGTTGTACCCCGCAGTTTCAATCGCGTCCATGTACCTATGAAAAAGGCTCAATCCCTTTCAAGGATTAATCGTAATAACTAGACAGACAGACTACGATTTTTAATTGTGTGTTTGTATGTATAACTAGAATACAATATATTATTTTTTCGTACGTTTGTTACGGCTTATCGCCGAAATGGACTTGTGTACTTCCGGAATTAATTTACTCATTATCTGAGGACAACTATAACGTAATTAAACACAATATAATCTTAAAATCAACGTTGGACATACAGTCTGACAGCTTAAATATATCTGTTAGTTAATAAAACATTGATTTGAATACAAGTCGATTCAGCTTCGCTGGACAAAGCCCGTGGACGCGAAAAGTCCGATTTTCCAAGGCGGCGTGATAAGAAAAACTTCACGTTCCGACAGTTTCGCAGTTTTACGACATCAGCTATCTTGAGTTATCGCGGCAATTTGCATTTCAAATACTCGACATCACGCTAACTACTCCCTACATTGTGAAAACGCATCCTGTTTATCCAGATCCGACTGGAAACGGAAGCGGAGAAAAGTGCCAAGACCATACACCTTCAAGATCAGTAGATCTAGAAGACGCGTTGCCAACCTTAAGGCCTTAGCCATGTTACTTCATTATTGACATTGTGACGTTCTGCTACCGGCCTTTTTATTTCGAATTTTCAGCAACCCATGGAGTACATATTTTAAAATAAAATACTGGTGTCGAATTTTCGCAGAGAAAATTCCCTATATTTGTAATTTTCATCAGCAGATGAGAGATTTCAACGTCAACATATTTTCTTTATATTTTGACTAAATGAAACGAGTGAGTATATTAATTCGCAGCGCTTCGCATCAGGACGTCGGATAAGATAAGCGGGCTCTGTCCCGAATTCCAATTCCGATGTCCGAAATCCGTCAGACGAATGATATACTGATATATATTTAATTAAAATACAGTATCTGTAAGTTTTAATCCAGATTTATGATACAAACGTCACTAGCTAATTCTTTTCAAACAGAAAGGTATCTAAAAATCACTTCTAATGTAAATTTGTATCGAAAAATCAGATATATAGAATGTTTGGGGACTGCTCCCGAAAACGAAGACAGGTGATAGTATTAATGACACCTTTGATGAAGGGACGGAATAAAATTCGATTCTGACTAAAAAAAATTATATATTTAAAACGTTTTCTTAGCGTTATTTTGCTCTACATGTCAGTCCAGCTGTTTTTGTTATCATGCTTCATTACTCGTTCATTTTTTTTAGTAATGTATTTTTTATGGAACTATCGTTTCGTTTAGCTGTACTTACAAGATGGAGCGTAGATAATGCTAATATAAAGTGTTAAAAATGTCTTTTTTTAGTCAGGATCGATTTAGTTTCCGTCTCTTCATCAAAGGTGTCATTAGTACTATCACCCGTCTTCGTTTTCGGGAGCAGTCCCCAAACATCGTGTAAATAAACATCTCGTGTTTTTTAATACGCAAAAAATTATAAATTATTTATTTTCTTCATTGACATCAGATTTTAATGAAGCAAAGAGTGCGTTAGTTCGAGATATCCTGAATCCACTAACAAACAACGACAAAATGAATTCAGTGCTTTTAGAGATAAACACATATATACATACAAAAAAAATGTGTTCTATTGCTCTCTTAATCTCCCAAAATCATTAAATGTACTCAGTTTTTCCTAATACACTACAAAGTAAACAAAAGCCTATTCGGTCATTCAAAATGGCCGACATCTCTAAAGTATTTTATGCGTACAATATAAACGTTTTATTATCACTAAAAGCCTTCTAATGCCCCCATCTAAGTTAATTCCAGTAGTTACGATTAATCACTTGTCCACTACAAATAGGTCTAAACGACCCCGATGGGCCCTCGCTAATGATATGCGATCGCTCAAGTAACTCGGGCAAGCGTTGACAAATGTAAACGCAGCATGATTTATATTAACTTCCTGAACATCGCAAATAGACCATTTGGTTGAGTTATATCTGAAATATGTTATGGCGTATTTTCTTTTTCTTTACCAGTTTCCCGCGATTTACGTATTATGTACTGGTAAATAACAATTAAAAATTCGTAACAGCAAATAATTATAATAAATTGTTGATATTGTTTATTGCGCTGGACGATTTCTGCGGAACCATATGTTTGCAATTTATTTATAAATTGAAGGGGGTTCCTTGTACTAAATTGTCTAAATCAGTTCAGCGATAGACATTAAAGATACCGAGAAGGCAGTCTATGGCTTTCCATCTGCTATGATATACAGGATGTTTGGGGACTGCTCCCGAAAACGAAGACAGGTGATAGTACTAATGACTTTCATGAAGAAACGGAATAAAATTCGATCCTGACTAAAAAATCACATTTATACAACGTTTTATTAGCGTTATTTCGCTCCATCATGTTAGTCCAGCTGTTTTTGTTATCATGTTTCATTGCTGGGTTTCTTTTTTAGTTCAGTTGTTATTTTTTTATGAAACTATCGTTTCATTTAGCCGTACTTACAAGATGGAGCATTAATAATGTTAATAAAGTGTTAAAAATATTGTTTCCCTTCATCAAAGGTGTCATTCGTACTATCACCCGTCTGCGTTTTCGGGAGCAGTCCCCAAACACCCTTTATAGACTTTTGTAAGGACGTAAATTTTGTACAAACAAATAGAGACGGGTTTTTAATTATAAAAGACTATTTATAATTCTTATAATTGACTGCCTCATTTCGGTTAAACTGTAAAACGGCTGCATCGATTTAGATGAAACTTTCAATATCAGATAGTTAATGTTAAGGCAATAAATAAAACTTATAATTTATAAATAGCATATTATTTTATTAATCGGATTTCAGCTAACACGTTTTATTATCCATTAAAGTATTAAAATGTATTTACAAAATTAACATTATCACATAGGGTTGGCTAAATTGGGCTGATTCGTTTCCTGTTACAACCATAAATATCATTGTACTTAAAATTTCAGTCCCAAAAAAAATGGCGAACCCGTAGACTTCTAAGCTGACTCGTAAAAATTGCATCACAGTCTGGTGTGTAATTTTGGACCATTCCATAATTTTGAACAGCAGGAATAACAATTTTTAAATTTCCTTCCCTATAGTACGTTAGATCCAAGTGCTTTTGAGACAAGATATAACAAATTAGATGCAAAAAATAAACTCAATTAGACCCGTTTACATGGAGACAGTTTCTCGCTTCTTACAAACGATTAACAAAATATTTAAACTTAAATTTCGATATTTTACACACGATACCAATAATCGCTACATCATTGAACACAGGCCTACTGTGTGTAGATTAAATTTGAAAACGAAAAACATACTTGAGTTTCATTTTTTTATACCGACGTTCGCGTTTTTAGCTTAATGACTACAAAAACTAACCGACTGGAGTTCGAACAAACACAGTTCTATTGAAACATTGAAAGAAAACATGATTCTCTATTTATCTTGAGAACAGGTTATCGAGAGAAAACTAAGTACTGGACATCTAACAGAGACCTTCCCGAACAGACGACATGGTCAGAGCAGCAGAGCGTCTATTTTCTGGGTGGTGATGAGTTTTGGAAAATTGGAAAATCTCTGGAAAAGGCTTATGTCCAGCATACCCACACAAGCCGAGACGACAAAGACGATAAACCTCTTGAAGAGGCGAACTCTCTCCATGTAAACGGGCTTTAGACATTATAGAACTTAAGTTTTACAGCCAAAAATTAAAAGCGGAACTATATAGAACAAGTGTAATCGTAACAGGAGCCTTGTTCTTGTTGCCGGCGCTCCTCGTGTGTAATTCGGATGTTTGAAGACGACCCCGTGGACTCCCACAGACCAGGAGTTTCGATTATCTACGAAATTTAATTGACCTTTAGCCTTTTATAGACTATTATCATCATAACTATCCAAAGTGTTCTTCAAATTCAAAATTTCTAACCGTAGAATTATTTTTCTATAAACTATACCAGTGATTTTCAATATTTTTTTGTTGCGGCACATATTTGACGATTTCAAAATTTGGCGGCACACTAAAGTGCCGCGGCACAGTGGTTGAGAATCACTGGTCTATACTAATATTATGAAGCTGAAGTTTGTCTGTTTGCGCTAATCTCAGGAATTAGTCCGATTTGAATAATTATTTCAGTGTTGGATAGTACATTTTATCGAGGATTTTAGGCTAAATTATATTTTCAAAAAATTAGGTATCCTCACTAAAAGTCCAATAATGTAACCTAAGGTGTAAGAATCGATGTACGAGAATGAAGCCGCTAGCAGAAACTAGCAAACCGCATTTATCATAAAAAAAATTTTTTCGCACACATTTTATCCTGTCCACCCCTAAATTTTTATTTTTTGCACAAAATTTTTTTGGAGCTACCTACCCACTAATTTTCAGCCAGATCGGTTCAGCCGTTCTTGTGATATAAATAGTGTAACTAGCACGTCTTTTATTAATATAGATAAATGTCTTTAATTAAGATCGAAAAAAACTCCGCGAATATGGGACACCATTCGAAATTGAGTGACGCTCGAAATATAAGTAAGCTTTTGATACGTATGGCAAAGTAGGATAGAGCTTTGAGCTTCCGTGTTTGAAGCTTCACCTTACCTTTTGAACCAACTCTTCAAACGCCAAGTTGATACCCTCTTGAGTCTTGGCGCTGCTCTCAATGAACAGCATTCTGTGTTTTTGCGCGAACGCCTGTCCCGCTTCGCGTGTCACCACTCGGTCCTAAGTATACAGGGTGTTAGGGGATTGTACTAATAACACCTTTCATGATGGTACGGAAAAAAATTGATCTTGACTAAAAAAAACATATTTTTAAAACGTTTCCTACGCTCCTTCTTGTAAGTACAGCAAAATTTATTTATGTTTTTATTTTTTTTTTTTACTTATTACATTTAAAAGATGCTTAAATACTACAGTGTGCTATAAACCATAATTGTTTTTTCTGCACACCACCAACTCGTATCAGCGCGCAGCGTATTAGCATTGTGAATTTAATACCAGCGTAACAAAGATGATTCACAAAGCGGTGGATTCGTCAGTGAGTCACACCTTCGCGCTGGATCCGATCTTCGTAACCAGTCTAGCAAAACAACGTGTACATACGAACTCAAATCCCACAACTTACACAAATAAAACGATAGTTTCATAAAAAATACATTACTAAAAAAAGAGAACCAGCAATGAAGCATGATAACGAAAACAGTCAGACTAAAACGATGGAGCGGAGTACACTAATAAAACGATTTAAAAATATGTTTTTTTTTAGTCAGCTCCAATATTCCGACCCATCATCAAAGGTGTCATTAGTATCACCTGTCTTTGTTTTCGGGAGCAGTAGCCAAACGTCCTGTATTTAACTCTATATTTTAAAAATATAAACACTGGAAACCGCATTAACATCGACATAAGCGTTTACGAGCTAACAAATTATGGTAAATCGTATACCACCTTTTCTACTTTGGTGTAAAAAACCACCAATCACAAGAATGTTTAAATGAATTTATAATTAATATACAAACCTTATCTATTTTGTTTCCCACAACAAGACAGACAATATTTTTCTTTGTCGAATATACTTGTAACTCTTCGACCCATTCATTAAGTTTCGCCAATGATTTTGGTTCTGACACGTCATATACTAAAATCGCTCCGTGTGCTTCTCTAAAAACAATGACTGTTTATATATAATAAAATATCTATATCAAAATACTTATTAAATAATGTTGTAAGCGTAACTCTGAAGTTAAAACTTTAAAAGAATTTAATAAGCCGCTAATCTGTTAGTTATCTGATCCCATCGATAACGAAGATAAATGTGTTGCCAGCCTTTAAAAACCTCTTGCTCATCACAAATTCTATTTTTTTAACAACAATACAATTATCAGCACAGTCGATCGTACATTTAAAATAGACAAGTAACAATGAAATAGTTAAATAATAAGATTACCGACCTGTAAAAACTATTTGTCAACGTTCTGTATCGCTCCTGTCCGGCTGTGTCCCAAATACCCAATTTAACTTTAAGTCCGTTTACTTCCATGACCTTGCATTTGTAATCGACTCCGATTGTCGCTGGGAATGATGCATTGTAGTCCCCTGTTGTGAATGCCAAGATGATGCTAAAAAGAATGATG
>JAOSYY010000014.1:4144210-4165221 GCA_025727935.1 Hebomoia glaucippe | reverse complement strand
GGAACAGTGTTAAATGATCCTGTTGATACAATACGAGCTATATCTAATTGTTCTGTATCGTGTACTGATAATAAAACTTTAACACGAGGATATTTGATTACTGCTTCGAACAACTGAATGTAAATTAAAATAATAATAGAATCTCGTGAAGGCCGCTAAAGACAAGTTTAGCAAATACTTGGACATGGCTTACGGGATAACCACTTTGTGGGATGTGGATTCGACGATCACTGTCCCTATAGTAGTTAGTGAACGGTCTCATAGCGAAGAGTCTTCACCAATATCTAAAAAGTCTCTCGCTAGATAGTTCGATCAAGGGACAGATGCAAAGGGCAGTACTCCTGGACACAGCACGTATTGTCAGAAGGTTTTTTTCCGCGGCCCTAACCATCGATAGCTTGGGCCAAGTTTTTGTATTCTAATTTTATATTTATTTTATAAAAAACATAATTGAGAAAACAAATATATGAGAGAAACAATTACTGAAAATCTCGTTATGATTCGCAATTAACTTTGGTGTACGAGGAGGGATCAAAAAGTATTGAAAACGACATACTCCTTGGTAAGAATAAAAAACAAATTTTTTAAAGCGTTTGAACCCTTGGAAAAGCGCTGGACTCTGTGTAGAGACTCGGAGACTGTGTAGAAATTTACAATAACAATTGATAGCCTGATTTTGATCCCGCCTTGTATATTAGTGAATTCGTGTATACTATATATTAAGATAAATCAAAATTGTATTTTTCAGACTTTTAACAAAAGTTATATAGTATATACTTATACACAATATCAGGACTTAGTCGAATAACAACTTAATAATTCTAAAGATAACAAAATCTTTTAAGATGTAAGAATACAGTTAAGTTTTTATCACGATCCTTACAGCTTAGCATAGCTTAGCATAGAAAATACTCACTAAAATAGCCCGTTTGTTTAGTAGATATGCCACAGAGAGGCATAGGAATAGACACGTCAAACTTATTTAATGAAATTCTCGTGTCACAATGTCCGTTCCCATACTCCTCCGAAACTTTTATTTTACATCTGAGAATCATCTATTTTTCATCCCCTTAAATGGTAAGGGTGGGTCATCATCAATTTTTTTTAGATAAATTTTTTACCCCTCTCTAAATCAACCCCTATTTTTATGTGACAAAACGACGTGCTATGTCAGCTAGTAACATATATTTTTGTTGAGCAATTTGAAAACGTACCGATGTGGTTAAAATTCTCATCTCCCAGTTGCTGAATTGTCAAATGTCAGATTCCAGAGTTTTTTTACACCCGATTTAGATAGTCTAAATCTGCTTGTTAAAACAGACAGAAACTGAGGTACACGTTCGTGGTGACCTAGATTTAGTTATACCTACATCTTCGTTAGTTCAATTACTCTGATGGAACAATCATCTTCGCTGTTCTAGTTTTATCTAGTTTACTGACTACGCAATATATTGAAGTGGCAACTTTATCGCTAACAGGATTGTTGGTGTTTTTCATTTTTTTTTTTTTAAACTCCTGTCGTGTTTTTATTCTAAAAATAAATTATTTAGAACTTCCATTCAGTAAAGAAAACATTTCTACCTTTGATAAACGGTTACAATTTGTAAGGTATTTTGAAGTCATTAAAAATATTTCAAAGTTTTTCGTGATTTTTATTGAAATAAATTTTTTTCTCTAAAACAAAATACCTTTCCATATTTTGTTAAATATACTAGCTGAACCAGCAAACGTCGTTTTGCCATATAAATATATAGGGTTGTATATATTTCTAACGCTGAATAATAAAAAAAACAAAAAATTTTGTTTTTAGTAAAAAAAAAATTTAGAGGTGGACAGTAACATCTAGTATACTATATGCAAGATTGTTCTTTTGTCTATTCTGTGATTAACTCGAATAAAATTATTAGTCTGTGGCAAACCATCGTAGTTTATACTGAATGTGTATAAAATTTCATAAGAATCGGTCGAGCCGTTTCGGAGGAGTGTTGGAACGAACATTGTGACACGAGAAGTTTATATAATAGATGGAGACTTCATACAAGACTTAAGTTAAAGAACACAAAAATTCTTTTGACTTGTCAAAAGCATTAATGACATATTTGTGACGTCAAATTGACATCAACAAAATGAAAACATTCCTATCTTTGGGTAAATAAATAAAGTTTATTTTTTATTGTTAAAAATATAACTTAATAAATTTATCTTATTGATTGATAAATTATATCGAAACGTACAGTGTGTAAATCAAAAATGTCAAATTAAACACATGCAGTAATAAATAGTAATTTATATATGATATATAAAAAACCTAATGACACGAACTTGTCGAATCCAAAAAAAATAGTTAATGACAAGAACTTCATCCGCGTCGTTCCTTTAACCCATACAAAGTGTAGTGAACATCCAGATATCTTAAATACAAGAAGAAATTTTCCCATGTGGCTGTTAAAAAATAGACCGGCAGCGCATTATTTACGCCTTCAATGTTATGTGATTGAAATATGAGACCCATTTTGTTCAGTTTCTAGCAAAACCTATGAAAACGCTCAATTCAATTTAATGAAAATATTTCTTTGAACCCATTTGATTTTTCCCTCGCTACTCTTGGTTGAGTCACTCAAAGTGCGGTCATACTATTAGTATAACGATATGCCTAACATAATCTGTATTTTTTCCAGCTTAAGCGAAAATGGCGGAGATCAGTAAGCACCTATTCGAGAGCTCGTGTCGTGACGTCCACTGCAGTGAAATTCTTCACACTTGGACAAGGAGTTGCTGGATGGCGTCTATAAAAATATACAAAGACTGCTTCATTGGTAGCGCTAAGTTCTATGCTCTCATACATTTGGTTAGTACTGAATTAATGTCAATGACACATTTTTAAAAACAAAAGTATATTATTTATCAGTACAAAGATCATAAAAAATTGTTATTATCTTCACTGTTCAACCTAGAGTCGATATTGAGAGTTTGTCTCGAACCCAGTGCTCTGGCGTCGCAGTTGCTTTACACAACTAGGCTACAATACCCTCACATAGTAATTCAAACATTAAAATTTTAAACATTTAGAAAGCCCCCAATTCTAATGTTCGGAGATACAGACAGTCCAAATTATTAGTGAAACAGAGTACAGAAATATGACCGCCTTCTACCTACTAGGGACCAAGAAACTTCACATATATTCTCAATATCATTCATTTTCGTTTCACCTTCTACAATTCACTTCATACTTATCAAAAATTCTACTAATCACCTCACACCTTCCACCAATAACCTCAGAAATGCTACCATTCACCTCACACCTTCCACCAATAACCTCGGAATTTCTTCCATTCACCTCACACCTTCCACGAATAACCTCAGAAATTCTACCATTCACCTCACACCTTCCACCATTGACCTCAGAAATTCTACCATTCACCTCACACCTTCCACCAATAACCTCAGAAATTCTACCATTCTCCTCACACCTTCCACCAATAACCTCAGAAATTCTACCATTCACCTCACACCTTGCACCAATAACCTCAGAAATTCTACCATTAACCTCACACCTTCCACGAATAACCTCAGAAATTCTACCATTCACCTCACACCTTCCACCAATAACCTCAGAAATTCTACCATTCACCTCACACCTTCCACCAATAATCTCAGAATTTCTTCCATTCACCTCACACCTTCCACCATTGACCTCAGAAATTCTACCATTCACCTCACACCTTCCAACAATAACCTCAGAAATTCTACCATTCACCTCACACCTTCCACGAATAACCTCAGAAATTATACCATTCACCTCACACCTTCCACCAATAACCTCAGATTTCTACCATTTACCATTAAAAGAAAACTTACTTCAAATAAAAATTAATTGATATATCTATTGCTTTATAGTTTCAAAATCTCATTCGCGGTAAGAAGATGCTAGATAAGAATGAATTGAAATTGGCCGGGGAATATTACTTAAGGTCTACATTATTGGGAGGTCTCATCAGCGGTACCTCTATTACGCTCAGCTGTTTGTTCAGGTATGATACGTACGTAAAGATGGGTCTGTCTGTCCCAAAATATTTCGAAAACTCATTGATTAAACACACACGCAGTTTCTACTGATTTTATGTATACAAAAAACTAATAGAAATTATGTTTAAATTTATATAACATTTTTCTTTGATATCGGATTTGAATAAAAGACACGAAACGTGAAAAACACTAGCGCTTTCGGTGATTAGTCTGTATATGCTGTTTGGGGATTGCTCCCGAAAATGAAGACGGGTGATAGTACTAAACCTTTGATGATGGGATAGAAAAAAAATCGATTCTGACTAAAATGGCATGTTATTCACACTTTTTATTAGCATTACTTACGCTCCATCTTGTAAGTACAGCTAAATGTAACGATAGTTTCATAAAAAATACATTATTTTACTAAAAAAAAGAACCAGCAATGAATCATGATAACAAAAACAGCTGGACTAACATGATGGAGCGAAATAACGCTAATGAAACGTTTTAAAAATATGATTTTTTTAGTCAGGATCGAATTTCATTCCGTCCTTTCATCAAAGGTGTCATTAGTACTATCACCAAAAAAGCATGTATACAGATAGACAGACAAACAAAAAACACTTTCTCCTGTACTATCGCGCTTTTTTTAACGACTTTTTATATGCATAGATCATTTGTATATCTTTAAATTTGATATTTATTCTTAACGAAGGTCATAGGTCAATTTTTATTATAATTCAAATATTGCCATCATAAAAAGTATTTAGTAGTAACAGTTAAAAAAATATTCCAATTACATTAAGGTATGCCCTATTAAACTCGCAAAAACAAGCCTGTACGAACCTCTGAATTTATATGATACGCATAAATATAATAATATAATTTCTAAAGCTTTTCTTTGTTATTCAAAGAATTTTCCGAGGAATTATTTTATCAATTCGTTTTTATATGTAAATTCTTTATTGTAATTGGAAATACGATGCCGGAGCCTCTTTTTCCATCGGAAAACTATATTTATTCAGATGCGTCCGATAATCCATTCTATCTTACTGCAAGTCATCGGGGAAATACATAGAGGGAAAATAATTCAAATTTTCATTCATGGAAAATTATTTTTCTATTTCTCTATTAAGCTTTGTATACAGCGGTGCCGCGCAGTTTTCCCCGTGTAACAATATCTTAATAAATCATAGCCTGTATGAACTGAATTTATATAAAGTTTTATTGGATTTCGTTCAGTAGTTTCCGCGTGGGACTAGCAAACATTCATACATACAAACTTTCGTGTTTATTATATAACTAAGGATTATATAAGTCGTTGGCGCCGTCAGAAATACTAGAACAATTAGAAATATTATATTTATGTGAAAACTTATAGTGACTGTTGTTTTTAATAAATATAATAGTAATATATAAAAAATAAAATCAAAAAATATGATCTAAAAATTAAAAAAAAATAAGGCTGGACCACCGTTAATGTTTTGGTAGATGATAATTAGATGTCCGATATTCATATGAAATTTTATAAAAATCGGTCGAGCCGTTTCGGAGTTCATTTACGCACACCGTGATATAAGAATTTTATATTATAATTTAAGTTTAGTAAACATTTTGTGATTTAAAAAAGTACGTAATTATGTATAATATTAAAATATAGTTGATAGTAATCAAAAGTGCAAATTACTAGTAATTAAATATGTTTTATTGTTATTAACTTATAAAATGCATTAGTTATCGATCTGACCTTGCATTATGCTGTCAATAACAATACAGTTAAATCTAAAAAAAAATGTAAATAATTTTATTTTATCATGAAGACAAGATTAAGCCAATTGAAAAAGATATTTGCAAAATTCTACATTTAATACAAGTATTATGACGCGGGCTTTATAATACTAACTTCTGTCAGAGGCTTTACTCACGTTCATTTCGATTTTTATACCTTGCGTTACATTATTGGACTTTGAGTAAGGATTCCTATTTTTAAAATATAATATAGCCTACAACTTTCCTCGATAAATCTGACACTGAAAGAATTTTTCAAATCGGTCCAGCGGTTCCTGAGATTAGCGCGTCCAAACAAACAAACTCTTCAGCTTTATAATATTAGTATAGCAAAATGGGATCTAAAATTTAAAAATAAAATTATACATTTATTTACTTACGTTACTTACTACTAACTTGTAGATATAAAACGACTATGATAGGAATAAAATGAAAAACTATATACAGGCTGTTTGGGGACTGTTCCCGAAAACGAAGACAGGTGATAATACTAATTCGACACCTTCGATGAAGGAACATAAAAAAATCGATCCTGACTAAAAAAAGATATATTTTTAACATTTTTTATTAGCATTATTTACGCTCCATCTTGTAAGTACAGCTAAATGAAATGATAGTTTCATAAAAAATACATTATTTTAATACAAAAAGAACCAGCAATGAAGCATAATAGTAAAAACAGCTGGACTAACATGATGGAGCGAAATAACGCTAATGAAACGTTTAAAAATACGATTTTTTAGTCAGGATCGAATTTTATTCCGTCCCTTCATCAAAGGTTATTAGTACTATCACCTGTCTTCGTTTTCGGGAGCAGTCCCCAAACAGCCTGTATATATATGTTTCCTATTAAAAACTGATAGGGTCAAACTAATAAGATCCAAGCTACTGTCAACCAACTGTGATTACAGACCGTACTAATTAGGATAGTGTTTTATGTGCAAATTAACCTGTTGAAAATAACAAGTTAGAAAATTAAGATCAATAATTTTCGTAATGTTTTCTAGGTATCTAATGGGAAAACAATTCAGGTACTACACTTTCCTGATGATTCCTAATATGATTAATGGCATATTCATACTCCTGGAGCCGCCCTCAAGGAGAAGTCTAGTCATCAATTTGTTTAGTAATTTGGTATGTTTTTTAATTTTTAAAACATGCATTATTAACAAAGAGTATTTGTTTGCTAAACTTGTACCTAAACTACTCAACTGATTTCGATGAAATCTCTATTGCTGTTTAGATCTAAAGTGTTGCCAGTCGCTTGCCAGGCTAAAGCCTTCACTCAACCTACTATAGACAGATAAGATGTTAATAGAATATCTTTAACGATTTTTTTTTTTCAGGTTTTAGAATATTGGCTAAAAGATCTTCACCGATCAGGATATATATCCTTAACCAAGTCAAGACAGACGCTGCTTTTCATGTTTGGTAGTGCTGTCCTTTTCTATCTAATGAGGTTAGAGGGAGACAAAGAGAAGAGAACGCCATTATTATGGTAGGTACAGCGTACTGTCTCTTCCGAGTAGAATTACTAACACTCTACTCGTTCTTATATCATAAAAAGATTCTTTACCAAGGTTAATTTTTTTTATTATGCGATAGGAAGGCAAACGAGCATACAGTTCACTTATATTAAGCGATTTCTGTCTATGGACACCTCCAAGATCAGTAGATCTAGACGCGTTGCGAACCTTAAGGCCTTATTTTCATTTCGAGTATTCGGAAATTTATAGATTGAAATCGAAGCGTTACACTTCACGATTTTTCCAGCTATGAACGGTGGTACGTGACCCGGACGGAACTTATAAATTATTAGGAGTTCCTCCCACCACATTTTATACTCGAAATGCCTGCGTTTTTTGACACTCGTTCGGCCACAGGCAGCCCATAATCGATAATACAAATAAATATTTTTAAATGCTTCTGTGTTGCTACCGGAGTCGAACCCGGTGCTCTGGCGTCGCGGTTGCTTTACACAACCGCTAAGCCACAGACCCCTCGGAAACTTGTATTCTTTGTAAGATAATTTTTCAAGCTAATTCGAATATATCAAAAATTTTGTTTATTTCATGAACTCGAATTTATTTTCAGGCTATTCACCCCGGAGAAAGTTAGGAAAAAAACTGACGACTCAAAAAATGTCTGTCCACACAACGGGCCGTGTTTGAAATATATTATCAAGGTTTATTGTTTTATTATTGTCTTTGTTCTTATCACTTCACACCTGTACGGAACCGATAGAAACGAAAATTTAAATTTAGAATACTGTACATGAAGTCTTTAAAACGGGACTTTTAAATGTATACATAAGCGTCAGTGATCATTTCTTTAACTGAGAACTGAATATTATGTACAAAAAAAAATCAAAATAGTGTTGCTATATATTAAAGTATTTTTATTCACTGCTTGTTACTATCTCGTATTTAAAAAATTGTATACTCAAGGGCCGTTTTAAAATTTTTTTATCTATGTAAAACGTTTCAGGGTTCATCGGTATACTTCGGCGTTGGTTTGGCGTTTACTGTGGCTAAGACCATTTTGCCCAGGCTAAGGTCCCCACTGAAGGCCCTATCAGGTCTTCGAGGTAGACACTTGAGTATGGCGTTGTTCTTCGGAAGCTATATCGGTATTTATAGAGTACGATTACTTTAACTTGTTTGTTTTATATTTTCACCTGCACGATAAGTCTATCGGAAAATATCTTAGGATTCTAAGAGATGGCGCTAAAATCAATGTTTTAATACTCGTTTTGGTGTTGGTACAATTTATTAAAGTTTATTAAAAATGCTTGAAATTTATTTAGAAATTTAAATTAGAACATCATTAAATATTAACTGATAGAATATGGAAGGTCTTAATGTTGGCAACATCTGGACCGTGGAGGCGTCCATGGATGTTAGGAATCGCTGACCATCTACCTACCTCGTATACTATAAAAATTTAGTTTTTTAAACGTTGTTCCTTAGTTTAACTAAACGAATGTAGTGTATAGAAAATTGGTAAATTTAAATTATTCCAATGAATGATTTTCTTCTATCGGAACATCTCTCTTAAGATATATTTATAAATGTTCACGAAGCTCGGGATTTTTCACGAGTATTTTTCCTTCGTATCACGTAAATGGCAAAAGCATTTTATATGAAAGTTCTCCACGACATAATTTTACTTTGGTATTATGTTTTGTTTGAACACATGCGGCTTATAACATACAGCCTCTCTAGACCTCATAAATATAATTCACACGATACTACCCGCACAAAATATATTTCTAAAGAATATAACTTTAGAATTTTATTCAAGATTTAATTGCGTTCATAGTAGTGTATGGCCATCATTAAAAGTTTGCCGAGTTTTTGTACGTGAACAAGGGAATGTATTTCTTAAAATACGTCTGTAATTATTCGCATACTAAACAAAGATTATTTAAAAAATACCGTATAAATGTCCATAGAATTAGTTGATTAGACTTTATTAAATTATCGACAAGTACTTTCTTAATATTAAAACACTTGTGGAATTCGGAGTTTGTCATGTATTTGTTCCTGATTGAGGTCTATTTTCAAGATATACCTCAAGTCGCAAACCAGCCTCATAAGACATTACTGTTTTTTGTATTTCTTTTTATTCTTCATCAAATCTATAAATAAATCCCAATTTTTAAAGTTAAACTTTTATTAGATCGCCTGAAACATTTCTTCCATTTATTGCATGTCGCGTGACGGTTAGACGTACAGTGAAAGACGCTCGACAGACCAGCTTCTATAGAGCGTTCCTCATTTGTGCCAGTGTACCCACGCAATTTGCTTGTTTTTTAGTTAAATGTCAACAATACGAAAAAAAGTTTCACGTTAACCGTGATTTCATAAAACCGGACAATCATTTTTTTGGTTGCGACAACATATGAACGACTAACGACTCCATTATTAATTAAAATTTCTAATACTTTGCTAAACGTTCTTAGGGAAGAAACAGTTTTTTTTTATTGGTGCTGAAAAGCTATACAATGTGGTTTCTTATATTTAACACCAGTAACTGGACAATGAATTTGAGGAGGAGCCGCTAGAGACGCTATTTGTTACGTTTCGGGTCGGCTTCCTCCTCCTTTTCATTATTTATTTTGTGTTTACAAGGTAAACTTAAAACTTAAAGGGAAAAAGCAGTTGGGGAAATTGGAAAATTTCAGCGTAACAACTAATTAGATTCCGCGTTTAACGATTCACGTAAGCTACTCGCTTACAGGAAAACTGACGAGAAAGGCCACAGGGAAATATTTATGATTTCCAGCAGATTATTTCGATTCGAAAGCCACTTAAGTTTCCGATATAGCATATTTTTGTTATGAAACCTCAAAAAGGCATAAATTTTACAGGCTGTTGTTTGTTACCTGTGCCGTAAGAGAGGTTACGATTCTGCCTTATATGCTTTACCGGCCGGATACATAGCTGGCTTATCGTTCCTGTTCAAGCCAAACATAGGCTTTGCGGTAGCTTCGTTGACGGGAGCTTTCAAGGTGAGCTTTTTTTAATAGATCTTCCTAACCGATTAATAATCAAAACTAATACCAAAGACAAATGATTTTCTATACAAATAAAATTAAGACATTTTGAGTTTTTCATTTTTTTTTAAATTCTCACACAACATACATTTTATTTTTATCTTATATATAAAATTCTCGTGTCACAATGTTCGTTCCCATACTCCTCCGTAACGGCTCGACCGATTCTTATGAAATTTTATATTCATATTCAGTAGGTCTGAGAATCGGCTACTACCTATTTTTCATACCCTTAAATGTCAAGAGCGGTCCACTCTTTAATTTTTTGACAGAATTTTTTCTTTTTGGCTTTTTAAGATGCAGCATATACAAATATACACAACCTCTTAATTTTTAATTGTGATTTATGTGGCAAAACGACGTTTGCTGTGTCAGCTAGTTAATATATATATATATATATATTGTTTTATAACAAATATACGGTTGGCCAATATCTTTCTTCCGCTTTTTACTCTTTATTCAATGCTTTATAAAAAGTGTTACAGTGATCGGATTTAGTTCAAATATGCGCCGTTTTGTTCGATAATCTGTTTCCATCTAGCCGGCAACTTCATAATACCCTTCACGTAGAATCCCCCCTCCTTATTTGCGAAGAATTCGGACAGCCACTTTTCACAAGTCTCTTTTGAGTTCGACTTTACACCATCATACGTTCGCCATGGACAGGAACAAGTGTCTCACTTGGCGCTTCCCGTAGCTTCTGACGAGTCATCAAAGAAATGCGTTGTCTAGGAAAACTTTAAAATAGCGCGAATTTCGGCGTTAGTAAACTGCATGTTTACACGTCTATAACTTTTGAACGCAATATACAAACCAATCGTTTTGTAGGTTATGTCAAGACCTTTCAAATGATGCATAGTATTGCCAGATACGAGCTCTATAGCGCTTTGTACATAGCCGTGAAATTCAAAAGACAAAAAGGCGGAAGGGAGATATTGGCCAACCGTATACATTCCACAAGGGTAGCTTCTATAGGAAAGAAAGCCAAAGCAATAATAGTAATAAATTTCATAGGAATCGTTTCAGCGATTTCATAGTCCACAGATATATTTTTATTAAGTACTTTTAAAATGTTTTCAGATATACGCAACGAGTCTGTACGAAAAGAAGATTTTGTCAGAGAAATATCATTTGCCTATAGTCTTGTACTGTATCTGCCAGGGAATTTTGTATCATACGCGATTCATGCACCCAGATGTGTGCCCTTCCTATGTTTTCAATCTTATGCAGGCTGTTACTAATGGACGGTAAGTTTAAGAGTTTCCCATATAACGAAGACAGACGATGACACCTTTGATGATGGTACAAAAAAATCGAACCTGACTAAAAAAATCACAATTTTAAAACGTTTTATTGGCGTTATTTCGCTTCATCATGTTAGTCCAGCTGTTTTTGTTATCGTGCTTCATTGCTGGTTTTTTTTTGTTAGTAAAGTAATGTATTTTTTACAAAACTATCGTTTAATTTAACTGTACTTACAAGATGGCGTGTAAATAACAATAATAAGACGTTTTAATAATGTTTTTTTTTTAATTAGGAACGATTTTTTTCAGTCCCCTTATCAAAGGTGTCACTAGTAATATGATCTGTCTCCATTTCCGGGAGTGGTCCCCTAACACCGGTATACCTATCAGATTTTAACGGGTTCCGTAGATCAAATAAATAAAAGACTGACAAAAATATATAAATTGTGGACAGATAATTCTATTTATAAATGTTCATTACTTTTTTAAACATATTTTTTTTCAGGTGTAATATAATATATAACCGGATGTTGGAAGCTATCAAAATGGCGTCTACGTAAAAAATTTTGATCGGGTATTGCCATACGAAAAATAAATATCGGTTCAGGTAACGGTGAAAAGTTAATATATCAGAATAATTAAGATCAAAATCTTTTTACAATACATAGTTTTAATGGAAATTCGATTATAATTAAAAATACTATCAGAGAGAAAATAGACGCGTCTGCGGGAGGTCTTATTGCAGTGTCTAGATAATTGTCAAAGAAATATTTTTATGTGCTTTTCTGTGATAATTAATAATTATTTTATTATTTTATATATAATGTTATGTTATTTTTATATCTTGAACTTAAAATGTTATATGATTTTCGAAAATGTGTTGCCAGTGTAAGTTTCCTCGTGGTTTTGGGGTTAAATGATTTAAAGGCAGGAACTTGATGTTTGTGCTGACGGTAATAATGATGTATTTTTTTTGCTGTCAACCCTATAAAAAAATAATTATAACAATTGCAATACACATGGTACAAAGAAAATATTTTTATTTATTTTTCCAATATTTTTTGTTTAATTTATAAGTGTTTGACGTATTTTAATTACTCTGTTGATAAGTTAATAAATGATTTTTATTGTATCGTTTCTTAAACTTGACGGAAATTTTCGTTAGTCTAATATAACAAATGAAAATTACATTTAAGGTTAGTACTGGATATTTCTACCTAATCGAGCATAATGCAATTGATTACAGGATTGTCCGAATGCTCGAAATACGAGTGGATATAGCAGAACATTATATAGGTGCAATTTGACAGTTCTATATTTATTTTAAAAATTAATAATTATATTGTTTGTTGATAACTTCCAATGTTTCCTAGTTTTAAGAGATCGTTCAGTACGATTTCTATTTTGAACTTTGCCCCGTCGCGTTGTGGCACTGAGTGGATTTTTTATTAAAATTTTCTTATGTGTGTCGTTCTTCTTTCCGGGTAACCTTAATATACCAGTCTTGTAGTTACAGATCGATTCGCACTGAAAGAAAATTGTTTAGGAAATTTCGTATTGCTTTCCAGTGACTAATAAATAGACCTCTTTAATGTATGGCAATTCTTACGTAGAACAGTTCAAGTTACATTGGTAAAAAAGCTGATTCGTTTTTAAGACAGACAAACAGACGCATTTTTGTTTCAGACATATTAAACGTGAATAGGTGTTTATTTGATCGATGTGTGGCGGAAAATTTTCAATTGAACTTTTCATGAGTTTTCCGAAATTTAAATATTTAATTTGTATTATTCTAGAATACTATTTAGATACATTAAGACGTAGTTAATGAGAAAATTATTGAAATCGTTAATCTTTTCTTATATACCATCGTTTATAGTACAAATACCTGTTCTTTGTTATAGAAATTATTTTTATTTCCACCGCATCCTGAATAAATTCGTTCTTTGCAGACTTTCCATAGGGAGTCGTAATACCATCTTTTGAGTGACCCAAAGCAAAAACCGAAGTCAAATGTTAAACTACAAAATCTTGGCCTTTGACCTGGAAAAAAACGCATTTTGAGGGCTCTGTAGCCTTACGGTTGGGTAAAGCAACCGCGACGCCAGAGCACCGGGTTCGAGTTCCGGTCGGAACGCATCATTTAAAAATATGTAATTTGTGTTCTGCCTTGGGTACCCGACGAGTGGGAGAAATTCCTAATTTAAAAAAATTTCGTCTGGGTCACGTACCACCATTCATAGATGTAAAACTCGTGAAGTGTAACATGTTTCGATTTCAGTCTATGAATTTCCGAATACTCCAAATAAAAATAAGGCTTTAAGGTTGGCAACGCGTCTTCTAGATCTACTGATCGTGGGCGTGTCCATGGGCGACAGAAATCGCTTAATATAACTGAACTGTATTCTCGTTTACCTTCCGAACCCATATAAAATAGACACGTTACACACTATTATGTAATTTAAGTTAGTTTTTGAGATTTAAATAGCGGTTAAGTGGTTGTAATATCACCGAATTGAAATAAATATAAAATTACATACGCCTAGCATTCGGTGAGCTTAGGCAAGTGCGAAGGCATTCGTAACTTGAATCAAACCGATTCCCGTTTCCTTGACAACCTCCCCAATAGAACATTGAACAGTTTTTAAAAGCAGGTTCATAATAATACATAGGGACTTCACTCCTGCAGGGACCAACGTCCGGTTTTAAAAAGCATGTTTTGTCAATCACTGGAAGAATAAGTTTTAATCATGAATCACAAGAATACTGGAAAAAAATAAGGCCGACAGCAGAACGTCTATGGCTAAGGCTTAAAGTTGGCAACGCGTCTTCTAGATCTACTGATCTTGGAAGTGTCCATGGGCGGTGGAAATCGCTTAATATAAGTGTAATGTATGCTCGTTAGCCGTCCTAACGCATAAAAAAATCTGGTAACACAGTGTACGAAATTGAATTCCTCCGAAATGGCTCGACGGATTTTCGTTAAATTTTATATACATACAAGTAGGTCTGAGAATCGGACAAAATATCTTGTTTTTATTTTTTTATGATACAGCATATAAAAATACATACAACCCTTAGTTTTCACACCCTAATTTTATATGCCAAAATGATGTTTACTGGGTCAGTTAATAATAATAAAACATACTACCTTGTGGATTGTAAGGTGTTGCCCGTGTTACTGGCTCCTTGTAAGTGTAATATTCTTTGCGAGCCAAAATTTTTTCAAAAACATTTATATGCATACATATTGTGATAAGCAAACGAATCATTTTTTATACTGAAACATTGTTGACTTTAAACACGTTTCGAATAAAAAAAAATATTGAATATTTTACGACTCTCGTATTGTTTTGTTAAATTCATTTTTAACGTAAATCATATTGCATTGTGTTTATTCAGTGTCAATAAAAATATTGAAAGAGCCAATACATGTTTTTCGTTGTAACAATGTGTAGTCCGCATTTCTACAGCGATGACACCTATGACGATGGGTCGGAAAATAATCGATCATGGCTAAAAAAAATCATATTTTAAAACGTTTCATTAGCGTTATTTCGGTTCATCATGCTAGTCCAGCTGTTTTTGTCGTGCTTCATTGCTGGTTCTTTTTTTGTAAAGTAATGTATTTTTTTTGAAACTATCGTTTCATTTAGCTTTACTTACAAAGTGTTAAAATATATCGTTTTTTTAGTCCGGGTCGATTTTTTTCTCGTCCCTTCATCGAAGGTGTCATTAGTACTATCACCTGTCTTCGTTTTCGGGCTCAGTCCCCAAACATCCTGTAGATATTTGAGGCAGGCGCTTGAAACTGACAGCGTTTAAACAATTATTTATACCACTGAATAAAATATGTACTAAATTGTAAATCTCAACAGAAAATCGATTTTGAAAGACCGAAGAAAGATTATATGGAGTTTAAATATCAACTATACTAACAGTAAAAAGCTGAAGAGTTTGTTTGTTTGAACGCGCTAATCTTAGGAACCGCTGGTCTGACTTGAAAAATTCTTTCAGTGTTGTATAGTAAATTAATCGAGGCAGGCTATAGGCTATATTACATTTAAAAAAAATAGGAATCTTAACTAAAAGTCAATTAATTACTTAGATAAAATCTGACATACGAACAAATTTTTTTATTTCTCTTCATTGAACTTGTGACTACAGAATGCAACAAAACTCTATAAAACTTATTGATATACACTAATATTATAAAAAGGAAATATTTGATTGAATTTGTTTGTTTGTTTGCATTGAATAGGCTCCAAAATTACTTGACCGATTTGAATTTTTTTTCCCTATTGAGAAGATACACTGCGTCCAGTGAACATAAATTAAATTATCAATAAAATTAGGGATCCTTACTAAAAGTCGAATAATTGTCAGTGTCAAAATCGAAATGAACCCGAGTGAAGCCGCTGACAGACGCTAGTTACGTATGAAAAGTATCTAATTTAAAATAATGTATGAGAATGTGAGACAAAGCCGAGTGCTAAGCTAGTTCGCTCATTTGATATTAAACAAAGTAACATTCAGTTGCTCGCGAATCCACCGTATCTTGTGCAAACTCATAATATAGTCATGCGAATGAAAATTAAGAGAACTCCCTCTTACATGTAAAACCTAACTTCTGTGAAAGTTTTCGCTAAACAATCCGGGCGAATTAACTTCGTATACACATAAATTAAATCGCGACGCGAGGTACACTTCAAAATGTATTTTATATACGAAAAATTATTTGAACTCCAAAATTTATATACGCTTTTATAGACGAATTGCCTTTTGATACTTATAATTTTTTTTTTTATATTTCGAATTGTTTTTATTTACTTTTAACATTAATTTCCAATTATTAATAATATTATGTTATTATAAGTTTATTTTATGTTTGGAATTGTTTTTATTTTTAACATTATTTTCCAATTATTAATAATTTTACGTTATTATAAGATTTTTTTATATCTCGAATTGTTTTTATTTATTTTTAACATTAATTTCCAATTATTAATAATATTACGTTATTATAGATTTATTTTATATTTGGTATTGTTTTTATTTTTAACATTATTTTCGAATTATTAAAAATGTTACGATCAGGGCTGAGAAAGCAGTTATATGTTTAAACCACGCCCCGTTACGAACTAGAGAACGGTATAGAACTTTAATATAGGAATAGGAGAAAAACTTAAATATGAAATGCTCGAAATACAAATAGGCCTACAGCACCTCCGTAAATACTGCATTGTGGTCTCATAAGCCACCATCATCGCCTGTCGAAGATTGTCAGATTTTTTTGTTTTTACTCTATCATAGACAAACCTATCTACACTCGAGACGGTACGTAAGAGGCAGAGAAAATGCGCAGCCAACAAAAGGACTGAGGTTTTTGCTAAAACTCAATTAGCATATGTATTCAGGCATGAAATTCAGAATAGCGCGGTTAAATTTGCATTGTTAATAGCTCGGCTGCCTGAACTTACAATGGGAGGTAAGGGCATCTTGCATGTGTTTAATAATTGGACCGAGTACGCTTACGACTGCGAACTGAGTTACTCGGATAGTTGTATCGGAGTCTTTATAGAACTTAAGATTTTAATTGCTTGATTAAGATTCAAAGCAGCGTGTTTATCATCTTATTTTGAAGTCTTAAAGTGTATCTGATAGAAACTATACTAATACTATAAAGCTGAAGAGTTTGTTTGAATGCTCTAATCTGTAAAAATCGATGTGAAGGTTAGCGAAGCCGCTGGCAGAAGGTAGTACTGAATACAGTGAAATTCTTTAAATTGTAATGAAGGTAGCTTAAAAAAGACCTATATAAATAAAAGAAAGATGAAAAAATATTATTATAACAAGTAGTTAGATAACTATCTCTCTTAAACAATTGTTTTTGTCGTATAACATTTTATTCTGATTGTAAAATGACGTAATGACGATTCTTGTTAAAGTAGCTTCATTATTCTGAAGGTCACGTTATTAAGGGTGTACGGGGACTGTTCCAAAAAAACGAAGACCGGTGATAGTTCTAATGACACCTTTGATGAAGAGACGGAAAGAGATCGATCCTGACTAAAAATACATATTTTTAACGCTTTTTATTATCATTATTTACGCTCCATCTTATAAGTACAGGCAAATGAAACTAAAAAAAAATAACCAGCAATGAAGCATTATAACAAAAACAGCTGGACTAACATGATGGAGCCAAACAACGTTAATAAAACGTTTTAGAACAATGATTTTTTTTGTGACGATCGTTTTTTTTTTCGTACCATCATAAGAGGTTTCATGAGTGTCATCTGTCTTTGTTTTCGGGAGCAGTCACCAAACACCTTGTACGATTTTGTATATTCAAAAATAGTTTAAATTCTAAATCGAAAATCTTTTAAAACGAATACAAACTGAATATTTGGCTGCAGCACTAAAATATACTTTGGATTTTATTTCTATGTTAAAATAAAGAGATTTATCCAGAAGAGACGTCTGGAAAATCTGGAAAATTTTTCAGGTGTTTGCGAAATGCAGGTTGACACCGAGATTTCCTTATTGGCGTTTGAATTGTTTCTCTCGACAAAATGTGCACTGCAAACACTTCTATTCTTAAATGTACATTCAACATTATTTGGGTTTTATAATCTAAGTTTATTTTTATTTTCATTTGTAATTTTCAGCAACAGTCTTTTCGTAAATGATTCTCACAATTTAATTGAGCAAAGAATGTTTTAATGATGTTAATGATACTGGTGGTATATGTTTCCTATATATAGTATACAGGGTGTTTGGGGACTGCTCGCGAAAACGAAGACGAGTTATAGTACTAATGATACCTTTGATGAAGGCATGGAAAAACATCGATGCTGACTAAAAAAAGGCATTTTTAACACTTTTTATTAGCATTATTTACGCTCCATCTTGTAAGTACAGCTAAATGAAACGATAATTTGATAAAAAATACATTACATTACTAAAAAAAAGAACCAGCAATGAAGCATGATAACAAAAACAGCTGGATTAACAGGATGGAGCGAATTAACGCTAATAAAACGTTTTAAAAATATGATTTTTTAATTACTATCGAAATTTTTTCTGTACCGTCATCATAAATGTCATTAGTAATATCATCTGTCTTCAATTCGGCAGCGATCCCCTAACACCCTTTATATACTTTTTATTACAATTATCAAAAGTACAACTTTTAATGAACTTGAATCTTGCCAACATGATATCGTTAATCACTAGGTAATGTTGGTTTTAGCATTCGGAAATTCATAAAGACGAAACGCGCTTAGCAAACTTTTCTTTCTATGAATGGCAGTATACGACAGCAATATAATTTAAACATACTTTAGATACAGTGGTTTATCCTGTCCATACAATTTTCCAAACTACGAGTCATACTAATGTTTATAGCAATTAAAAAACTTATACACATTACATCAGATGGGAATCGACCTCACTACCAATCGGTCAAATTAAATTTTGATAATTCATTATTGATATCTCAAAAATTTTTATATAAACATCCAATAATCAAACTCTGCTCTAATAATTCTCAGAATCCGTTCACGTTTAAATGGAACGTTTACTCACGCTCAAGCAGCAGAAAATGTACAAACTACATTTAATATTCAAAGAGTTGATCGCAACAAGGCATTCAACGTTTGAAAGCGCATTGACCCAGACTTCAGAGTTAACCCAGAATAAAATTCTTAGCTAAACTTGTGGCTTGCGCGGAAGTCGCGGCGACGAACTATGCGACAACGGAAGGAACGCTTGCTGGGACACAGAGCAGTCTCCGCTAACATACTTCTGACATATGATTAAATTATTTAATTTTATATCTGGTTCACATACCACCGTTCATAGATGGAAAAGTCGTGAAGTGAAATGCGTTTCCATTTCAGTCTATGAATTTCCGAATACTCGAAATAAAAATAATGCCTTAGGGTTGGCGACGCGTCTTCTAAATCTATTTTTTTGGTGTTTTTTTTGGAAGGACGTTCGCGTTTTTAGCCTATTGGCTATTAAAACTAACTGGACGTTTTGGGCGAGCACGAGTAAGGCAAACGAGTATACAGTTCACTTATATTAAGCGATTTCTGTCTGTGGACACCTCCAAGATCAGTAGATCTAGAAGATGCGTTGCCAACCTTAAGGAAATTCTTAGACTGAAATGGAAACGCGTTACACTTCAGGACTTTTCCATCAATGAACGGTGGTACGCGACCCGAATGGAACTAATAAATTATTAGGAGTTCCTCCCACCACATTAAATACTCGAAATGCCTGCGTTTTTGGCCATTGTCCGGCCACAGGCAGCCCGTAGAAGGCAGAACACAAATTACATATTTTTAAATGCAACCGCGTTCCGACTGGGACTCGAACCCAGTGCTCTGGCATCGCGGTTGCTTCGCACAACCGCTAGGCCAGAGAGCATTTAAAGTTAAACAGTCGTTATTTTTTCTATTTCTTGTTCTAAAATTTCATGTGCCATAATTACGATGTCTCTATGGGCGTGTTAGTCTATGCATCCTTCAGGGAGCGAACTCATGGACGATGTTTGTTCATTAGAGGTTTAATTTGATTTTTCTAGCGCGCCTCTAATTGCATTGCTTTTATAATTCGCAGCTCATTTATGCGGAGACGCGGGGCACCATTTGTTTGTTCTATTTTTTTTATATATGAGCCATTTCTATTTATGGCCATTATTTATTATATAAACATTTATTTATACTAATTGCAATCTGTGCTAATAAAGTGATATTTACTGAGCATTATCTGTGTATTATTTGTTATATTACAAAATCCCTAATAAAAATGTAGTTAAACAATATAAGAAATATTTTACAAAATACCAGGAAATTATAAGTTGGTGGGAGTTCTTGTTTACTCGGAGCACAGCGACGTAGACGTCAATATATTAAATTAACAACACCACAAGTGAAATATTTAGATATTTTTAAATATAAGAAGTAATTTTTTTAAAAATTGCTCGTTGTGAAGTAAAAATAATGTTTTAAATATGCAAAAATATAAAAAGTACATTCTACTTCCTAACAAAGTACCAGGCGCTCATGAATTAGTAGGAGACTTCATTTGCTAATATTATTATATTTAGATATTTTTCAATATAAGAAGTAGTAAATTTTAAAAATTGCTCGTTGTGAAGTAAAAATAATGTTTTAAATATGCAAAAATATAAAAAGTACATTCTCCTTCCTAACAAAGTACCAGGCGCTCATGAATTGGTAGGAGACTTCATTTGCTAATATTATTATATTTAGATATTTTTCAATATAAGAAGTAGTCAATTTTAAAAATTTCCCGCTGTGAAGTTAAAAATAATGTTTTAAATATGCAAAAATATAAAAAGTACATTCTACTTCCTAACAAAGTACCAGGCGCTCATGAAT